>JASAND010012016.1:0-68737 GCA_030248195.1 Trissonchulus latispiculum
CAGAAGCTAACGGTATGACAGCTAGCTAATGGTATATGCTGGCTGCAATGACAAAAAGGACTTGCTGAAAAGTGCGTTGTGTAAAAATATCCCAGATTATGGTTACGTAAATATATAATACGTACGTAATTACGTAAATAGTGTGATATTATCAATAGTCTAAGTAGCAGGTTAAGTTACTCTGTGCAGGCTCCTGGAGGGGCGGCTCTGAGCAATGTCTATTTTTTACACTTACTCTAATTTTGTACGTTGGCATCGATTAAGTTGCGTACACAACATCGTTTCCAAGGCGTCAATATGAGCCCGAGAAAGGGAGCTGCTCATATTAAACTTTTACATCTTGTCCTCTACATATTTAGATGCTGGCTCATATTATACATTTTAAGTCTTGTCTTGTCCCGAATTAAATGCTGTCCATCATAGCTCATATTGTATTTTTCATGCGACTGCAAGGAGCATTTTTCCTACTTGTATATATATATATATATATATATATATATATATATATATATCTTGAGGAAAATCGCGTATGGTAGTACGTATATACGTACATTCTTGTACAGCCTTTTCAAACTAGTGAATATAGACTTTTTTGATTTAACCGTGTGCCGACCAAATTCTTGCGTCATATGTATTGAATGCCTACTAATCCTGTCACGGCGTAGCCGCTTGTACGCATCAGCATCGGTGTGACAGATGTAATACCTGTTGTATGTGGACGCGGCATCGGGGTTGGGCGGCCGCGAGGCTAAATCACGTCTTTGTAATAAAGAATCATATATACTAACACGGCGTGATTTGCTCGGGATTAAAAAAAATACAAATTGTGCAACATTTCTAGGAGACATATTATTCAGAAATAGACAATAAGTGAAGTGAAGTAAAGCTAATCAAGTTACAATTAAACAGTGACACAGGAACCCCAGCGGGGGGGTCTGGGGGGCGGCAGCCCCCCAGAAAAATTGAAGATTTTTTGAAAATTAGCAATAAAACCGTAATAGAAATGTTCACTTCTTTTACCTCAGTGGTCCAATTTTTCAGTGGGCAAACTGCTGGGCAAACTTAAATTTGAGTGGGCAAACTTTTGGCCGAGTGGGCAAATGCCCCCAATTTTGCCCAAAAAAACCGTGTTCTGAGCACCTCAGGGTGACTGGAGAGGAAGCGGAAAAAAAGTGGGGAGGGGAACGAGTGGGGGGGAGGGGTCGAGTGCGAGGACAACCCAAAAAGTGGAGGGCGCCCCCACCCCCTCCCCACCCAATAAAAAAACCCCAGGATAAAAAATCTACTACAGTTGCAATATGAGTACTGTACGTTGTTTCTAAGTCGTTATATACGTATGTCAACGCGTTATTGTGAAATCAGGGATTTTGTGAAATCAGGGATTTCGCGAAATTCCTGAAACTTTCTGTCAGCAAGTCTACAGCAAAGTCTGCATTTTATACCTAAGTCTGTCCGTTTCTGGTCTGCGTCTGCAGTTTATACTGGCCCATTTGTTTAGACAACCATACACACAACACAATAACTTAAACATATCCATCCAACATCTAAGTTGCAAGAAAGTTAGCATATATATATATAATATATATATAACGTACGTACGTACAGGGTATCAATTACATTCTTGACTAAAACCTACCCTATTTGTTGACAGGGCCCTGAGCTGCTCCTGCTGTAAAAGTTTGTACTGAGCAGCCGTTCCCACAAATCGACGGAGACGCTTCAATCGACGCTCCATTTAGTAACACAAAAAAGCTGCTTTCATCATAAAGGGCGCTCCACTACGCAAACATCAATATATACGTTCGAAGTTTACCAAGCAATTTCAATAACACTAATGCTCCATTCGCCCCGCTAGAGTCCGACTTTGAAAACACTTATACGTAGAAGGTACTTTGGATTTGATTTGGCCCGAGTGGATTAAATGTAAGCAGTAAGCACTAGAAGCAAGTGGGGGGACGCCTTATTAAATAACAAGATGTCTTAAAGGTAATATAGACACGTAAATGTAGACAGGCAAAATGGATACTTTTACACACAAGAGGGCATTTATTCCAGCTAAATGTGAATGCGTGTATATACGTTCGGTATAACAACGGTGTAAACACAAGAACACACCGTAAATAAGGTTAACAAACGGAGCGTTGCATGTTAAATCCAAAAACAATCACAGGTGTTCACTTGAAACTTTAAAAAGAAAAAACCGATTTGTCGTAAGCTATAAAACAAAATAAATATACCTACGTAAAATATATATCTGGGGTTTTTCTAGGCAAAAATAAGTGGGAGGACGCCCCCAGCGATGGAATTGGGTCACCGGGTCAAGAGCTTCGACACGGTCTTGACCCGGTTTTCTGAATTTACCTCAAATTTTAGTAATTTTTGGCTTACCAAACGAAAATTTTAGGTCAAATTTTTGTTCGATGTATATACAATATTAATTTTTCTTTTCTTTTCTCTTTTCTTTAATTTTTCTACATCTTAGGGTCTATTTCTTTAAAGATTAAAATGGTCGGATTAAACGGATTAAAAATCAGCCGGATTAAAATGTTAAGTGCTATTTCTTTAATGCTGGATTAAACGGATAAAACGGATTAAAATTAACTCGTTTAATCCGACCATTTTTAATCCGCGGATTAAACGGGTTGATTTTAATCCGCCATTAAAGAAACAGCGATTAAAAATTTTAATCCTCCACTTTTAATCCGTTTAAGGTGGTGATTCCTTTTGGGCACATACTGTCGATTGACGGTTCAAATCAAGATGAAATTTGATGAAACTTTCCAAAATAAGTTCTTTTAGCATTCTAGCACCCTCCGCGCAATCCCACTTCAAAAAGTCGACGTCTCCGTTCAGGGTGGTTTTTGTCAATTTTTGACAGTTAGGCAGTTGCTGTACAGCTATGATTATATTCATTCGAAAGATCTTGTTGAGCTCTACCTTTTTACTTTTTGAAGTACCTTAATAGCTTTTCGCTATCGTGAGATATAGTCGATTTTCCTATTTTGGCGTTGAAAACTTGTCATTTTTGCAGAAATCAAATAATGCGTCATTTCTTGAGCTCGTAAGCCGTAAAATTAAACTACGGGTGTCAATGTGAAGGTCTCGTGGAGACCGATTATCCGTGACATTATAATCTTCTAACTGCTTCCCCATACGCTGCTAAAATAGAAAATGTAGTTTTTGCAAAAACATGACCAAATTTTTTCCAGCGATTGTGGAGCATTTACTATGCAAGCTAGAGGGTTGCCCCTTACAGGACTTGTTTTACACAAAAATACCCAGGGACCCTTTTTAGTTGCCCCGATAGCTGCTTTAGAGCTAAAGTAGTCGCTTGCCAAATTTGGGAAAAGTAGGCAAAATCCAGGTTGCGCATACATTTTAGATAATTTCTTTATAACGAAGAGCGGTTTCATAATAATTAAAAAAGGGTCCCCAGCTATTTGATAGTAGAATCGAATTATGTGGACGACGCCTCACGAAAAAATCTGGAAAATTACATTACTTCAAAAATGCAGTAAAATACTTTCAAAGAACTAAAGTTTGGTTTACTGTATTCATTAGAAAGAGAAAATGTTAAGCTCCATTTTGATATAAAAATGGCTTCTTAACTCCAAGGAATGAATGAGTAATAACGGTTCAAAGTTGATGTCTCTAAAAGGAATCACCACCTTAATCCGCGTAGCTGCACGGGGATTAAAACCTAGTTGAAAATGCAGGCGACGGATTAAACGGATTAAAATTAATCTTTAAAGAAACAGCGATTAAGCAGGTCGGATTAAAATTAACTCGTTGATATTTTAGTCCGACGTGTGAATAAAGAAACAGGATTAGATTAAAATTTTAATCCTAGGTGCATTAAAGAAATAGGATTAAATTTAATCCGTTTAACTCGTTTAACTCACTGGATTAAATTTTAATCCGTTTAATCCGAGGTGCTATTTCTTTAATGCGGATTAATTTTAATCTAATCCGTTTAATCTTTAAAGAAATAGGGCCTTAGTCTTGAGCACTTTCGCAGCTTGTGGTTATTTGAATCTGTCAGTCTCTGGCAAATTATTGTTTAGCTTTTTAGTTTTAGCTTTATAAGTTCCATGTTTATTGCATAACTCTATTTAGTACAATACAGTTTGCAGTTTATTTTCGCTCCCAAGGTAAACGTTGAAGGTAAATGAACAATTTAATTTAATTTAACTCACTACGTAATGAAAACCAAATTTTTAAAGTACTCCGTGTTCTTAGACAAGTACTCATATTAGACCATGCAAAATTTCGCAGACGGATAAATTATTGGTTTTGCAACTAATGTCAGCACAAATTTAGAAAAGGCTACAGCTGTACTGTTAAACGCATTTCAAGAAAACCTAGAACAAACATATTTATGTCATATATAGTTATTCTTTTCAAAGTGGTTATGGAACATGGACGCCAAAAATTTAGCGTACTTAGGCAAAATCGAAAATTTTTTGCAACTTTTAGAATTTTCTGGAAAACAGGGTCAGGGCTCAACCGGGTAACCGGGTCACCGGGTCAAGCCTAAGTGACCCGGTTCCATCACTGGACACCCCCTCCCACTAGTGGGGGGAGGTCCAAAAGTGGGTGGTGGAATAAAATGGGCTAAAAATGCTGTTTTCTACATATACTGCTATAGCTAGACTTAAAAGTAGGAGTGTGAAGTGAAATGTCAGTATCACATCTTAACATTGAAATTCACAAAAATTAACATTAGAACGAAGAGAAATAGCTGTAGTCTACTACATACGTCTATACTGAGAAATGAGCAGAAACAGCATATGGACACGTTAGTATATATATATATAAACACAGAACGGTTTTTTGGAAAAACAATGAACTCATCAAATTTAGGTTCACCTTAGTAAAATCAAAGAATTTACACGTTTCATCCAAGTTCCAATACCACGCTACACTCAAAGTTTGGTATGTATATAAAATCCATGCTAAAAATCAGAAACGTTTTTTCTCAAAAAGCAGTCAATAAAATTTAGAATGATATAACTAATCCAATTCACCATAGAGTACGTACCGTACGTATATACAATATACGGAAGTCTACAGATATATATACATAATATATATCGTACATTAGTATATATAGTTTTTAGCATAGTTGACTAGACGAGTCAAATTTGTATATATATATATATATATATATATATATATATATATTAGGGATCGACCGGAACTACAAAAAACCGGAACCGGAACCGGAACCGGAACTGGCTTTAAAAAAACCGGAACCGGAACCGGAACCAGCTCTTTAACACTACAAAAATCGAAAATTTTTTCTGACGTTTTGGATAATTTTTGCACAATTTTTCGCTTTTTTGTGGTTACTAGAACATTGTAATAACGTTTGAATTATATTTTATATAGTTATTTCACTGCAGGAACATGAAATTTGCAATTTATTAAGAGATTTTTGTCTTATAGCATAATTAAACGTTACTACATTATAGCTTTAAAATTAAAATTTAAAATTTAAAATGAATTATACACGGTATGAATATGCTATAGTTATATTATTCGAGCACATTTTCAATGAATAAGCAGCATCTATATTTTTGCATTCTATATACGAATTTCGATAAATAATTTAATCGAATGCAAGTTGACTTTTAAAGATTTACTGGCAAATAAAATTTAATTTCTTAAGTAGTTAAGCTGAATTTTCAATTAAGCTAAATAAGTAATACGTAGTTTAGCTGAATTTTCAATTAAGCTAAATAAGTAGATAGAAACTGATTATACGAAATTTTTGCGAGCACCAGAAACTGTATCTGGCTTGTCTGATAATTTCTAGTCATAATCAAAAAGTTCATTTAACTTTACTAGAGCGCTAGGAAAAGTTGCAGCATTTTCAAAACCCAAAATAAAAAATGATGATGGCATTTACATTTTCAGAAAACATACCATTTTAGTTTACTTTTATTCTCTGTGTACTTCAGACAAAATTAAAATTTTCTGAAAAGTACTGTTCTTGTACAAATTCCGTATTGTAAAATCTAATCTGGTTATAAACTTAGATAACATTAGCTATACAAAATTGGACTTGTTTAGAACATCGGCTTTTAATTCCTTAGCTTGTTATTACATCTCAGTATAATTACCTTGTTATTGGAGTTTTCTGATTAAAATTCCAATGGTTGAAATTAGAGATGCACCGGGGCCGCCACTACCGGGGCCGGGGCCGGGGCCTAGAAATTGGGGGTCCAAATCGAAAAATTTCAAAAATTTTCTTGAAAATTGAAATTTTGCAAAAATGTTTGACATACAAACGTTACTATAGTTGTTTTCATTCATATCAGCGCGAAAACAAACTATTTGTAACACTTTTTGACTTTTGAAAATACAAAATTTTGGTCAAAAAATGTCAAAATTTACAAAATTTTGCTAATTTTTGGCCCCGGTAGGTACCGGGGCCTGACCACCGGGGCCGGGGCCGGGGCCTGACTACCGGGGCCGGGGCCGGGGCCAGGCCCCGGTGCATCCCTAGTTGAAATATATATACAAATTTTCATCCATTAAGCATATATACAAGCCAAAAGTATTTTTCACAAGTTTCAAAGAAAGTCGAAATGCACAATTTCTCCAACTTGAATTAAACGAAATGTCTTCCTTTCGGCTAGCTTCATCAGGATTTTTAAATTTTAAATGACGTTTCTTCAAAAGATTTTTCAAAACCATTGCTATTTGTTCCATCCATAATTTTTTAGTAATTCTGTTGATGTACGCACTGGATTAATTACTAAACAAAGAGCAATAAACTTACGTAGTCCATATTTAAAGTCCAGTCTCGATTTAAACTACAGATGCACCGGGGCCGCCACTACCGGGGCCGGGGCCGGGACCTCATCGTGGCCCCGGCCGGGGCCTAGAAATTGGGGGTCCAAATCGAAAATTTTCAAAAATTTTCTTGAAAATTCAAATTTTGCAATAATTTTTGATATACAAACGTTACTAATCGTTGTTTTCGTTCATATCAGCGGGAAAACAAACGATTTGTAACACTTGTTGACTGTCGAAAATTCAAAATTTTGGTCAAAAAATGTCAAAAAATTACAAAATTTTGCTAATTTTTGGCCCCGGTCGGTACCGGGGCCTGGCCACCGGGGCCGGGGCCGGGGCCGGGGCCTGACTACCGGGGCCGGGGCCGGGGCCGGGGCCTGGCCCCGGTGCCAGGGCCGGGGCCAGGCCCCGGTGCATCCCTAATTTAAACAATTAAAAATATTAAAATTAATCTAAAAAAGACATTTGCTTATACAACAGCGCACTCTATAATTTTGAAATAGCATAGGTCGACGGTAAGGCTTCAATAATTTCAATGCAGCATTACGTATCTTTACCACTACTTAAATTTAAAAGTTTCAGCGGTCTTGTCACAAGACTCTTGTGCTATCTAATCTGAGTTATTAAGTATTATTTTTGTTTTATAATATATTACGTAATATTCATAACAACAATACAATAGACATTATTATTACAAATTCGAAACATTCTAAGTAATGCAATAGCGCCGCAGGCGAAAATTTTTGAATAAATCATATTCTGGTTATAAGGGAATCGCAGTGTTTCAAAAAGTTTTACAGAAGTTTTCTAAAATTTTTGAAAATTTTATCAAAATTTTGCTTTTGATAATAGGCTGAAATTGGTTCCGGTTCCGGTACGTTTTCAAAAACCGGAACCGGAACCAAAAAGTTCGGGACCGGGACCGAATTCCGGTCGATCCCTAATATATATATATATATATATATATATATATATATATATATACAAGAAATAAAAATGCTCTAAAGAGCAAAGAAAGGAATATGAGTCAACATGGAACATGTAAAATGTTAAATATTGTCGGTTGTAAATTAAGAATAAGACAAGCCAGTGTAAAATGCTAATATGAGTCTGGTGAGGTTGGAAAGTGCAGAAGACAAGTTTGTACACGCACCAATATGAGTGCATGCCAAATAGACTCATATTGGCATTATTAGTATTCTGAAGGCAAGTGGTTGCGAATTTCGGTTATATATCACTCACTTAATGTCAGCAAGACGAGACAGGGTAGTTTTAGGGGTGGATGACAGGATGCTCACACAGGTTACGTACGTATATACGTATATTGTCACGAAAAGTTATCAGATTTAACTGTAAATCTCTGAATACATGAGTTATGCAAACGCTTATTAAAAGTGTTTATATATCCATCCGTCGGCACATTGATGACTAACAGCGGTTTTATCAGTTTCTAAGGAGAAAAGTTGACAATGTTGACCATGGTTGGGATATCCATGTGACGTCAATAACGCTACTTATTCGTCTTAACTCCTGCGTAGAAATATATCCGTTAGAATTCCGCAATGGATGCATGAATTATTGTTGTTAAGGCATGCCAATATGAGTCTATTTGGCATGCACTCATCTTGGTGCGTGTACAAACTTGTCTTCTGCACTTTCCAACCTCACCAGACTCATATTAGCATTTTACATGCTTGTCTTATTCTTAATTTTACAACTTACCGTCAATATTTAGCATTTTACATGTTCCATGTTGACTCATATTCTTTCTTTGCTCTTTAGGAGCATTCTAGTTTCTTGTTTATCCACTTTTTTGCATGTCGTTGACATAAAAGTGTTAAAGAATCATTAAGCATTATATATACGTATGCATTAAATAGCACGCACACGCACAGCACTCTACACCCACTTTGACATGCACTTTTATGACAAAGTTGCTCAGCTCGCTTAGGGCTTTCATTTGGTACCAAATTTGACCACTTTTGAACAATTTCATTTTTGACCGAAAATCGCCCAAGTCCCCACCCCACCCCCAATCACACAAACGTGATCCTGGAAGTCAGTATTAGCCCATAGTTACCTAAAATCTAATGCTAGATTTGAATTCAGCGCCTTCGAAAACCCCTAGGGACATGTTTAGGGCCACTTCGAACTGTCCAGTTGGTACCTGGAGGGTCCGACGGGTCCGGCAGGGGTCTCGTGACCGTGGGTCATACCCCAGCAACATACGAAGTTCTGAGTTCCTCGGCCAAAATGCCTGAAAATAGGTTATAATCACTCACAAACACGAAAAAACAACGTTTTAGCCTTTAAAATCTGGCACTTTAGAGCCACCAGACTTGAGCGTACTGGACGCTGTCGGGGGCCATTAGTGACCACTAAGACTTCGGCGGGGTCAGTTGTCTTCGTTGGAGCACTAGGTTTGGGGTTCAAGAAATACAAGCGATGTGATGCGCTCTATCCAAAACTGATGAGAAAAAGTTGTTAGCTGCTCTCTGGGATCCGATCCGCCACTGATTTTTTTGTTAACGGGTGATTTTTTTTGTTAAAACTTTAACAAAAAAATCACACATTTTCGTCTACTGCTAGTTACTGGTAGGCCGTAGAGAAACGAAACTGGGGTGGTTTCAAAGCTTAGCCCAAGACCTATCCATGGGTCCTCAATGTAATCGATTTGGTTTAGTTTTGCGAAAGTTCCAGTCAAAAAACCGAATTTTTGATTTTTTGTTAAGCTTTCGCTATAGCCCTGCCAAAGACACACACCCCCGCGAGACAAGCTCAACCCGACAGGTGGTGCACGATGGCTGTAGAAGAATACACGACAATGGACGGAAAAGAAAGAAGGGTGTCACTACAGCACCTCCGACACGAAAAATTCGGGCCTGAGGCGGGGATCGAACCTCGAACCCACAACCTTTGGCTAACTAGGCCAACGCTCTACCGATTGCAAGCCAGGCAAAACCCAACCAAGCTTAAGTTTGAATTCGTTCCCAAACTGCCGTGACACGTTTTTAAATAGGCATATAGCCTTGCCAAAGACACCCCGCGAAACAAGCTCAAACTGACAGGTGGTGCACGATGGCTGTAGAAGAATACACGATAATAAACGAAAGAAAGAAGGATGTTACTACAGCACCTCCGACCCGAAAAATTCGGGTCTGAGGTGGGGATCGAACCCACAACCTTTGGCTAACTATGCCAACGCTCCACCGATGAGTCATCCAGGCACAATCGAACCAAGCCGATCAGACTGAATTTTGTATCCAAAGAGACTGGGAAAGAAATAAAGAGACGAAGAAACCGGGAAAGAAAAAAGAACGCTACACCGCTACATCCTTGATGTGAAGAGACATCAACTGGATCTGCTATGCTTTTAGGTTATTCTTGTTCGCGAAAGGTTGTACAGTTTTAGAAATGCCTTGATCGTTGCCTTCACTGATGCCAGGGCTCCCTAGTAGTGTTGTTCACTGTCCTCCAGAGGCAAATTTAGGGGGCAGAGGGTGGCTCCCCCCGAAACCAGATGTATAGACACATTTTATTCGTGTGAAAAGGGAAATTTTGAACATTTTCACACCTTGGGAGCAAAATTTACTAGCTTTTTATTTAATTTACGTTTCAGCTTTTTGAACCTTTCGTAACAGTTTTTTACATTTTCAGATATTTTTTTACATTTTTAGATATTTTTAACTGCTGGAAGGGTTCACTCCCTGAACCTAGAAATTTTTTAGATCCTTCCTTGCAAAAGCATTATGTTCACCCACCACTGCCTCTCCCTTCAGTGCCTTAAGGTGCTGGTTTGGGTATTTGCAGCAAACTTTGAAAGACTGTAATTTGCTCAATTCTTGGAATTCAACGATAATAAGTTTTTATATCATTCTAAAGCTTAGAATGTGCTTGTTACTACAGGTAGGTGTAGGGTATACCTGTCTCATTTCAACTCTTCGACTTGAACATGCGATAACAAAAAACAATTTTTGAACATGGATTTTTCGGAATGTGGGAAAGCTAAAGCAAAGCGACCAGTTTAGACTTCAAAGAAACCTCTTCCCAAAGGCTATTTTTTCTAAAATCTTTTATTGATCACGTAAGCTCAAGATTTTGAGAAAAATGTACATTTTGTCTGATTTTCTTCAAAATTTTCAAGTTTGCATGCTTATTTCTCTCGAACGGGAAAACAAAACGCGAAACTATGAAGAATATCCCTCAGCAATTGTCCCAAAAATGCGTGTCTAAAACCGTTTTCTAATTGGTTGCATGAGTTGAAAGAAATCCGTGCTCAAAACAATCTGTTGCGGTTTTCAAAATTTCACATTTTCTTTTCTGTGCGTAGGCACAGATGCCGCAGAGAGCTCTCCGCTGGCATAACATGTGCTTTAGGACTTCAAATGTGGGCAATACTTGACCGACGGACCAGCTCTGTTGAAACTGTCGAAATCTTGCAATATTTGATTTTTCAAAAAATGGCCAGTTTTGGACCTCGAAAATCAATTTTCGCTGGTATCTCTTAAACCGTAAGGAGTCGAAGAATACTCTCAAGAGCAAAGTTGTAGGTCTTGGTGAGACGATTCGAATGATTATAAGTTCGCCCGTGTAGGTACCCACAGTTGAAGTTATTGCGGATTCAAGCAAATTTCTCTAAAACTCAAATTTTCGCGCCGCGACTTCTGTAAAATCTTTTCTAGGCTAAATGATGTAATTGTAGCAAATTTGAATGAATTTTAATTGCGCTTTTAAAGCCCAAAGTACACGAACCCGAACCAGCACCTTAAATCAATATGTGAATGGAGTTTTGTTACCTCGATTACTGTTTTTAATGTGCTTATCTGATATATTGTTGTTTCAGTTTTGATAAATTTGTAGCCGGTATGCATCTTGGCGAGATTGTTCGTCTGGTTTTCCTAGATTTGATTTCCAATGGCCAACTATTTGATGGCAGCTATACTGATCTCTTCATGCCAAAGGATATCTTCCCAACAAAATACGTTTCGGATATCTTGGCGTAAGGCTTTCCTTTTCCACCTTATTGTTGTGGTGTGAAATATTTTATTTTGTTTGGATTTATTCCTTCGCCCGATTAAATTCTATGATTTTATGCGTGTTTGCTAATAATGTATTATGGTTCAGAAAAGTGTACAGTTTCTGGATGCTTCGTTTATTTGCACTTTTTGTACCTATCGTATTGTGTACAGTCGCAGTGCGCATTTACCTTACCGTTTATACATGAACGAGTGTTTAATTTGCAGAGATAATTCCACTGACTGTGCTCAAGTAGCTGAACTATTCAGGGACCAATTTTCTATATCTCCAATTTCTGCTTCTGACCTACAAACTATTCGATCTGTATGTGAGACTGTGGTGCGCCGTGCTGCTCATTTGGCTGCTACGGGTAGGCCGTGTTCTTTTTCTTTCATTCACTTCACTTATCACAATCTGTAATACTGGAAGCTTTGTTGGTGAATGATGTTTGGTTTGCTTTTTTGGCTGAAATTATTTTCCTCTCCATGTTTCTAATTCTAATCCAATCTCTTTGTTGTCTTTTCTCCTTCTGGCATGATTAAACTTAATTGTCTCACTCCTAAAAAATCACTGTCGCAAAATCAGTCTCGACGTATTATATGGTTTTTGCTAGCGAGCGATTGCGGTAAATGTGGCACGTTTTGACTGAAATGTTGCAACTTTGGACGGCAGCAAGTGATTCTGTTTATTCTGTCTGAATTGTTTGAATGGAAACCAAAATAGTTTACAGTTTTGCAATTGAAATTTAAAAACAACCGGAAGAAACTTCTTCCCCCTCCCCTCCCGTGCTGGCTTTTCCTGTTTTCAATTCCAAATTTATATACGGCGGTGACAGGTCACTGACAGGCGCGTATCCAAGATTTTTCAAAATGGGGTGACTTGACTAATTTTTTGATGTCACAAAACGAACTTAGTTTGAGGCGAAGAAGCTGTCCCCTTTCCCTGACGGCATCCGTGGTCCTCCTTTAAGGCGGCCAAGAAGTTAGAAAATTTTTGAAGTGAGTTAAAATCTTTTTAAAAAGACAGGGCCTAAAGCTAGAAGATCCGAAGATAGGACGTCGGTTTTACTGAATAATGAGTAGTTCGGTTTTACTGAGGCATATACGCGAGGAACGTCAGATGGAAAATCCGAGAAAGGACCTGGTCCCTCATAGTTCTGCGGAAACTAGTTTCACCCGCAATGAGCTGGTGGTCTTATCCCAGCTCCTGCGCAGGGGCACTCCTGCATTCTTCCCAAACAACGACACAGTATGGGCATTACGGATTTCCTGCCTGTTCAAACTGTGAAGCGGGAGAGGAAGAACTTGCCCGCCTGCTTCTCCGCTGCCCCCCTCACCGCTCGGCTCGCAGATGAAACCCGGGGACAGGCCAAGGTTGAATATATTGTCTCGGGTACCCTCCCAGTATGCTTGCCTTCCTGAGGGATGTGGGCTGATTTGATTCGGATCCGGTCTGCTACAATCTGTTGTTGTTCCGCCAACGCCTCGTCCACCTAGGCCCTAATCCATCTCTGTCTGTCCTGTGGGAGAAACCAGGGAAGATCATTGCCCACCTTGATGGGTGCGGGCGTCTCCAGTAGATGTCCGAGCCGATTGACGATCGTCAGGTGTTGGGAAGCAGTCACAACAACAACAAGATTGGTCTAAGAGCATGAGAAATGGCGCACAGACCTAAAGCTAGTCTGACTTTAGTCAGAATGTAGAATGGAAGAATGTGGAAAACACCGCATGAGTTGAAAAATTCCGTTATGTACAAAATTAAAGTAATTTTTTCAGTTTTTTGCGGTGGGGTCGAAAAATATAAAATATTCCTAATGTTATTTTAACGATTTTTCACTAGGTGTTGTTATGGGTGGGTGTTATGTTAAGTTTCAATAGGTGGGTGTTATGTTAAATGCAGCAATATTGTGATTGGGTTTTTTCGAAGCATCGGAAAACAATGGAAAAATATTCGGGACATGTTCTGAAAGTAAATTTGTAGCAGGGCTATTGCACCTATCTGGTGTTAGAATCTGATTACGTATATGCGTGTGCTACGTACGACGTACGAGCTAGCCAAATTGAAAAGCTTACTGCTTTATATATACCGCAGTCTGCTTCTACAAGCACACAAATTGTGAGTCTGGCAAGGGGAATGTCAATTACCAGGGTATTCCCCCCGAAATTGGCCTCTCCCAGAAAATGCCTTCTCCCTCCGCGAAATCGCCCCCTCCCGGGATTTTTGCTTTCCTCCCGCCTGGAATTTTTGCGTTCCCACCGCCCAAGCTTTCTTGAGGGCCCAAATTTTTGCCAAAAATTGGTAAATTTTCCGGCTTCGTCGGAGATTTTTTGTAAAAATAGCTATTTTTATATGATATCCTGACATTTTTGAGAACTTATTAGCGTTTCACCATGCAAAATACTCCAAAAATATCGCTAAAAATTCCCCCCTCCCCCGGGAGCCCTCACCCCACCCCCCCCCGGGCGTAAAAAGCCCCTAAGAATATCCTGTTTACTGAGGCAAGTGTCTTCTTTTCTGCTCCTTCAGTCTTTTTCGTTCGTCTTCCCATCGATTGCAACTTCAGCCGAGTAGCCGGCGTCTTCTTATCTGATGTCATCGGAGAAGAGAGAGAACTGAACAACCGCCCGCAGAGAACTCAGAAGGGAAACTGACTCACGTTTTTCTTTTGACTGAAAAACTGACTCGAAATTTTTTAAAAACACACTAAGATATAATACGCGCATAGCGATTAGGCGCTGCGCCGCCCGCACTAAAGTTTCTAAAGAAACGCTCCGAATTTTGAAAAAATTATGTTTTTGCAATTTTGTAGTTCTTTCTGCTTTCCATTTTTTATCCAAATTATCTGAAGGTGTGGGCAAAAACCAAAATTGAGGGCTTTTTCAACTCCAAAAACCTCCCTTGGATACGCCCATGGTCACTGAGTACATAATGGGATGTGTAATTGGAAATGTTTTGCAGCTGTCTCCTGCGTACTGAAGCGCCTCAATCGTGCCAATGTAGTCATTGGCGTGGACGGTACTACCATTCAAACTGTGCCAAACTTTCAAAAATGGATGACGGAGAAAGTGATGGAACTTTGTCAGTTGATTGGATGTCAAACTCAGGTTAATTGCTTGCTTCTGCTTATTGTTCTGTGCTACTGTTTTGAATTTCCAGAAAAGCCTTTGTTTTATTGCTCCAAGTGGATGCCGGTCCCAAGGCCTGATAAAGGAGGAGAGCTGGGGTCTGGTCTGGCGCACCCTGTAAAGCCCAGCCATCCAAACCCGTCATGAAGAAACCTCTAGACGGGGGCATCCTAGTCCTACGGCTGTCGGCGACTACGAGTCTCCCGGATTAAGTAAGTAAATACCAAGTAGATGCCAATCTGCATGACGATGACGACTATTAAATCATGACGACACTTTTACGAAAGACGTATTATAATATTCTGGCCTATTTTTCGTTCTTTCCTCCTTATGTCGTTATGGTATATTACTTCTCTTTATTTTAGGTCAAATTCATTTCAGTTGATGATGGAAGCGGAAAGGGAGCTGCCCTGGCGGCTTGTATTGCACAAAAACTTCAACTTCATCATTAAATTCGTATAAACTGCTTATATATAGATAAATTTATGTTTCTGGTTCCGTGCTCACAGTTTTGACCAATTCCATAATTGATTGTATGTTTTTGTTTTGTATGGTCTGCATTCCCTTTTATGGCTTATTGTTTTCACCAAAACAAATCAGTGTTTATTTTTGGCTTGGAAAAAAACAGTGGTTAGGATGCTAATTTTTACTGTTGGTACTACCTTTGGTATCTGTATATTTAACAATTTTATTTGAATTGCATAATTTTGCTCTGTTTTATATGGATTTGTTTGTTGTGGGTAGTTTTTTGTGTATCGTAAGACTATTAGCGTATTTTATTTCTGACTGATTAGAAAGAATTGAATGTAGTTTGATGTCTGTCTATGGCTTGGAGGTTACTTCCCTTCCTTACCTCTAAATTCCTACAATGTCCCGGTTTTCAGGGTCAGTTGGCTTAATGAAACTGTTATAAATTTAATTCAATATCTCTTGATTACAGACGAAAGAGTGGACATTCTTGTAATCCTGTTTCAGTAAAAGTAAGAGTATGCCTCTAGGCAAGCTCTTTGTTATCAGAGCAAAAATGTTGTGCTCGCTAACGGCTGACCCCCCTCCGCACGTCAGTCCCATCACTTCAAAGAAATTCGTACGCTAAGTTGGTTTGTGTTCTAAAGCTCGAAGCAGTCACAAAATTCGCTTGCACACTGCTTGTGTTTTTGAGCCTAAGCACATGAACATGGAGTGTGTGAGCGTACCCCCGTTTCGACCAGGTACTGATTTGAGGGGGGTCACTAGGGTCTAATTTGCGGTAGGAGGGGTCAGTCGTAGCATAGAGTGTGCCTAGTGGCACACTCTTACACTATGTACGCTTGGTAAAACGTATACTGTTCGTCGTGAGATATGAGTGTTCTGATTTCGATCCATTTTATTGCATATCAGCAGCTTTGTTTGCGGTTTTATTCCTTCGTTAAATCTTGAGAAAGGTGTGTGATGTTTTGGTGATGGTAGTCTTGTTGTGTATTTCTTAATATATAATTTTTATTTTTATTTTCTTAACATTTATGGATAATTTTAAGTTTATCCAAGGTATTTTTAAAGGTTTTTTCGGGGGGCCCCGGGCGGGGGTGGAGAGAAATTTTCGGGGGGAGTTTTTAAAAAATGAGCCAAAAATGGTATTTTGGGCGTATTTTACATGTAGAAACGCAAAACTTTCTCAAAAATGCCATGATTTAAGCTAAAAATGGCCATTTTTACGAAAAAATCTCCAATTTTTTGAAAATTTGCTTATTTTGGCAGAAAGTTGTCCCCCAGAAAATCCCTGGGGGGAAGCAAAACTCCCGGGCTGGCTTACTTCTACTGGGGGGGCCCGTTCGGCTGCCTCCCCCCCTATTCGAGGAGCCCCCCCCCCATAAAAAGCCCCCCCCCCGTAAATTCCGACCTCCCCCCCATAACCCCAAAAATTGCCATTTTTTACCATTTTTAGCCAAAATTTTCAAAAATTTTTCCGGCTTCGCCGGATTTTAACCTAAATTTCCACTATTTTAGCTTAAAAAACACCCAAAATTAGTTATTTTTTAGCTATTTTTAGCATTTTTTACGCAAAAAACCCTAAAAATTTGTCAAAAAATATGCCCCCCCCCATCGATGGGGGGGGGCTTCGTCGAGCCCCCCCCCCCCCATATCGCCCCCCCATAAATTTTGGCCTAGAAGTAAGCCAGCCGGGAGGGGGCGATTTCCTGAGGGAAGGCATTTTCAGGGGAGAAAGTAAATTTCGGGGGAGGCCCCCCGTAAGAATACCCTGTTTATTTGTTTCTGTTTATTTTATTTATTTTATTTTGTCCTATTTCTTGGATCTTATGCATTGACCATTGCCTTTTTGGTTGTATTGAATTCAACGAAAGCATAATTTATTTTGTCTTGCTAATTTTTATATTTACTGTTTTTCGTGCCTTACTGTTAGTATTAGAACTTTTTATTAATTTATTGTTGAATGTATATATACATTATTTATAACTTTTGCAGTCGCTTTTAGTCGGTGATAAGATTTAGTAAATAATTCATTTCATACGTTGGTGTTGTTGAACTTAAAAAAGATTTAATAGGGAACTATCTTGGTGTTTTGTTTTCTTTACTTTTGACTCTAAGATCATCTAGAAGTTCGTTCAGAAAACTGGGACCAGTTTCAATCCCCCCAAGCAAGAGTTTCTTCCTGATACCGAAACAATTGAGGTGCGGGTGTCGCTTTGTGTAAGTTCTACCCTGTAGGCTTCAATTAATTACTTCTTCAGTGTAGAACCAGAAATTCCAGTATCTCGGCTGAACTACGACTTCGGTCTTCCTTTGCTACTTCTTACAGCTTTCATTTAGTCATTGACAGACTGAGCGTTAATAGGGTTGTCTCCTGGCCGTGTAGCGGGCTCCGGGCCCTGGGCCGGGCCGGCCCGATTTAGGCCCGGGCCCGGAAAATTTTGAGTTGGGCCCGGCCCGGCCCGCTACCGGACCCGGTTTTTAAGGCCGGGCTTCCGGGCCTGCCGAGCTCACCGGGCCTGCCGGGCCCACCGGGCCGGCCTGGCTCATCGTGTCTACCGGGCTCAGTTTCAGACTCTGGGACCTCCTGCGGCCCGGGCTTAGTAGCGGGCCCGGGCCTATCACCGGGCCAAGGAGCGGGTCCGGGCCTTGGGCCGGGCCGGGTAGCGGATTCCGGGCCTAGTAGCGGGCCCGGCTGAAAATTTAGGCCCGGGCTCAGCCCGGTCAATTTCTTTTCGGAACAACCCTAAGCGTTAACACATACTACGCAAACTAAATTCAATGTCTAAATGAAAGCTGTGACAAATAGCAAAGGAAGACCGAAGACAGAAGTTTGCGTAGAATCTGTTTTCGTTCAGTCTGTCAGAGTGAATTTGTGAACTGTCAGTGTACTTCGCCGCTTATCGTGCTTACGGGAAAGGAGAGGGAAGATTCCAAATTAACCATACTACCAACATCAATCGGTACCAAAATCTAAATGGAATGAAATTAGCAACCGCCCCACAGTACAGAAAGATTCGGGTATAATGCTGTTTGCACACTTAGGCACAGAAATATTTAACTGTCATTCCACACACCCACTGGCGGATCCAGGATTTCGTGGCGGGGGGCCGGTAAAATTTCTCCAGCAGGGGGTCTGGGGGGGCGGAGCCCCCCAGAAGTTAAGAAATTTTTTGTTTTTGCAATAATATCGGTCTTCGGATCTTTAATTCTTTTTATACTGAAGAACTGAACAAATGTTTTAAAATTCCTGGCATTTTCAGGCAAAAATGGTAATTTTCTCCGAAAAATCGCATGCATTTCAAGCTTTTTCTTCACAAATGCAATACATATGCGGTTAAAAAGTAGAAAATTATTCGCGCCCAAGGCGCGAAATTTTTTGGTTTTTCGCCCTTTTTCCTCTTTCTCCTTAATTTTTCCTACCTTCGAATCGCGACGGGGGGGGGAGCGGCCGCCCCCTGGATCCGCCCCTGCACACACCACCTACATAATCCGTTTAAAATCCTCCTGTAGTAAAGCCTGTGCTTGTGCATTACCATCTGAAACTTCCCTATACACCTTAGCGTCATCTGCAAATAATTTAATGCAATCTGTCTCCAGAGTCTGAACTGAAACTTGTTGATTTGTTGTAGTTTATTTAGGTGAGTGGGGAATAAGTTGGCGCTATTAAACTGATTTTGTCAATGCTGCATTTGTCAGCTAATTTATTGGTAATCACGAGAGATTTCGTGAATATTGTTGTGGAACTTCCCGCTTCCTATGCAAACTGTCTCTGAATTGGGCTGTATAATATTTCTGTGCTAGCCCATCCCGCAATTATCATGTTTGCCATATTTTCGTTTGTGTCATCCCTTGTTCAGAGGCCCAAACAGTCGGAAAAGATTACGGTATGAGAAATATATTTTTATAAAATTTGTTATTGGTTGCTACTGGACCCTCAGGATTTCTAAGTGGAGGGTGGTATTTTTAGGTTTTTTAATGCTGGAGGAGATGAAATTTTTCTTATGAAGGCTATGTCAAAAATTATGAGGTCTAGAATTGAATTTTATCTCACTTTGATTTTTTCACCTTATCCTCTTATTCAGCGGTTCATCTGTATATTTCTGTACTGAGTTCAAATAAGGAGTAGCAATTTTGAAATTTTGATCATCAGAGCTATATAATTATGTACGTATATAAACGACATTTCATACCTTAGCTGGCGTTTTTTTTGCAGAGGGTGGTTGGGGGGGTGGGCCCCCCCCCCAGAAATCGGTTCTCATCCCACGGACTTTCGCCTTCCTGCCCACCCAGGATTTTGGCCTGCCCCCCCCCCCCAGAACCCAAAAGTGTCCGGGAAGATGTATTTTGAGGATAAATTTTCAATATTCTTTGCAGCATTGCCGGATTTTTTATCCTTTTTAGCATTTTTAGCAGCAAACAAAAAGATTGTAGGGAATATAAATCAAAGAACAAAGATTCAATGTTTTATCTTCAGCAGTGACTGCACAATTTATCAAATATATGTTGCAAATTCTGGCAAATTGTAACATTAAATGTATAAAACTTTAGTCTCCTCAAGTACCGAGTAAGACAGTAAAAAGTACCGAGTGGGACTTAGAAGTACCGAGTGATACTTAGAAGTACCGAGTGAGACTCAAAAGTACCGAGTGGGACTCAAAAGTACCGAGTGGGACCAAAAGTACCGAATGGGACGTTTATTGTTTAAAAATTGGAAAGTACCGAGTGGGGCTCCGTACCGAGTGGGAAGGAATTTTATGACAAAAGTGCCGAGTGATGCACAATCCCCCAAGTGTCCGTTGCTTAAAAGTGATTAGTTAATTAGTGTAGCAGTTTTTCGAGGATAGTCAAAGTTACGAATGAGCTACGACAATAACTTACATGTCATCTGGAAGCGCTTGAGCGTTCAAAATGTTCTAAAAAGTCTAAATTTAATTACAACTTAAGTTAGCCGGCGGAAAAAGTAAAGAAATTACGATTGAGTTCAGAATTTTTTCTGACTGAATGACTCAGGGAGGATAAATTAAATGCTTCATCAGTTCTGGATAAAGCGCTTCTACAGCTACAACATGGTACCAAAAACTCCAACAATGGTGGACTACGGGAACAAGTTTTGCTCGGAAAACTGTTACACTAATCAACTAATCACTAATCATCAATCAGCTAATCACTTTTATGCAACGGGCCCCAGACTCCCCCCCCAGAATTTTTAAAGTTAAAAAGATAAATTTTTAGCTTGGCAGCAAAAATAGTTACTTTTAAGCGTTTTTCGGAAAATCCCCTCCAGAAATCGGTCCCCCAAGACCTGGGCCCCCCCCCCGAAATATTTGCCTAAGAAAAAGCCAGCAGCGTGGAGTGATTTTGTTTTAAAACTCTCTTAGGGGAGCGGAATAATTTCAAAACTAACAACAGTCCTGTAACTGCAAACGTTGTCTTCAATGTTATTCTATATTTTAGGTTGGAAGTATTTTGGACGAGTTTCGTCTGGACAATGATATCCTACTGCGAATGATTGAGGACATGGACATGCTGATGGAGTCTGGTCTGATCGGTGGCCTGAGGACCTCATCCATTGCCATGCTCCCCTCCTTTGTCCCCTGTCTTCTTGATGGGAAAGGTTTGGTACTTGATTGTGTAACGATGAGCTTTAATACTATTTTTGTTTGAAGTTCATCTGTCACCACAAGACACAATCATCGCAATTATTGGGCATATTTGCCGGATTTGAGCTAAATAAAATCCATCTGACTTGACTTGATGATATGCTTGTAATTGAAGGTTTTCGAAAACAATTTCGCGGACAGCTGTGGCGAAATCGGCTTGCGTTAATTGCGATTCATTGGCTTCTTCTTTCTATGTGCAGTTTTCACCCGGTTACCGTTTTTTAGAGGAGGGAACGTTTTTGGCCATGGACTTGGGTGGTACAAATTTGAGAGTTTTGTTGATGACAGTGAGTCCAACTATGGAAGAACCGCACACTGAACAGCGGAATTTCCGCATTCCCAACACTGCCATGACTGGAACTGGGAAACAGGTACCGTTTTTGTGGGATTGATTTGTAACATAAGTCTGCGACAAATTTTATTGATTGAATATAGAGAGTTAGTGATAATTCCTTTTTCGTCAGAATTTTTGCTGATGTCTCGGCGCTCCATTAGTTGCTTTTGCCGAATTCTTAAAACAACAGAATTGTGCATGAAGTGCATGATTTCGCGAATACTTGGTATCAAAATGTATGGCAAATCTTTGACTTAACATTTTTTGGAAACTTGACAACTTCGTTGTAAAGTTTGTCATTAATTAAATCATCAGTGTCGCATTGTTAGAATTAACAGTGCATTTTGTTTGGCACATTTAAAAACGTCTGTATCTAATTGCTTCATTTTTGAACCCAGATAAAATAGATGTCTGTCCCCCCTGTAGTGTTTCTCATTTAATTTCATTTCAGCTCTTCGATTTCATAGTTCAGTGCCTGTACGATTTCCTGGAGGAGAAGGATCTCCTGAACTCCGGTCTTCCGCTGGGCTTCACTTTTTCCTATCCCTGTGATCAAGTCAGTGTCCGTTCAGCTCGCCTGGTCCGATGGACGAAAGGATTCAATGCCTCCGGAGTCGAGGGCTATGATGTGGTGGAGTTGTTAGAGGATGCCATAGCTAGGCATGGGGTAAGGAGATTACTGATCTACTGATACTGATACACTTCGTTACTGTAGTGCTACGGTTTTGCGGTTGTTGTCGATTGGTATGTTGGCGAAACTTGGCTGTCCTGATAAAATGCTTTGTCCATAGAAATAACACATATTTGTTTTGTTGCCGCTTATGTTTGCAGTATTTTAACAGAAATAGTAGCTTCACGTCACTATCAGTTTTGTGAATGTAAACCCGTTCAAGGAAATTAGTCGCCGTGATAGTAAGAACGCGCTCCCAATACCAAAGTGCGAATGAAAACCACTTTAACTTGGAAAGGAGTTCTGTTTATATACAATTCCATTAAACTAGGAATGTAAAAATTGTAGCAACACTGTACTGGCTTTTCGCGGAACTAACATTCAGCTTCTCTAGATTTAGATTTAGAAACTGAACCCCCAGGGGGGGATTGGGGGAATTTACCCACCCCGAAATTGTGGACTCCCCAGGAATTTTTCCATGCCATGTGTAAAACGGGCACTTTTCGAAAACTATTTGCGCCTAAGCTCGACCTCAGTGTATCGTACCTCGTAATACGTGTTTCGCACTCCTAAATGAGTACCAAATAACCTGTTTGGTGTACTTTGCCCGGCTTTTGCTGCATCATTCGGGTGCATGAACTCGTGCTGGGCCTTAAGTATTTTTTCATTTTCAGAGAATGCTTTGTAGAAATTTCACGAAGGTCACGAAATAGAATTTTTCGGCGCAGAGCCTCCTGTCAACCTTTCAAATCTCCCTCTCTTCATCAGTAAACACTCTTAGAGACATTACAGCTGGCTTTCTCCTGCAGGGGAGGGGTGGGGCCGACCCCCCCCCAAATCGGTTCCCCCCAGACTCACTTGGGTCGTCGTCGTCCCTCTCCAGAATCGCCCCCCTCCAGGATTAAGGCCTGCCGCCCCCCCCCAGACTTCAGTAGTCAACAGAAAAATAGGGTTTTTAAGTAAATTTTCAAAAATTTTCCGGTGTCGCAGGATTTCTTATTATTTTTAGCTATTTTAAGCTTAATAGCTATTTGTAAGCATTTTTCGAAAAAATTTTCTCCCCACCCCCTCCAGAAATCCGTTTTCCCTCCCCAGAAATTTTTGCCTAGAAAGAAGCCAGTACAATGGCATGCCACAAGGATGATTATTGTTGGTTAAAATTTTAGAATTTACCTTACTACTTTCTAACTTCGTTTAATTGTATTTTTCAGGATATAAATGTTCGTGTGGTTGCCTTGGTCAATGACACAGTTGGTACAATGGTGGCTTCTGCCCTGGACTACTCTAATGTGGCCATGGGTGTTATTGTAGGTGCGCTTTCGCTTTCACGTCGTTGCCTTTCATTGTTTTTCCAGTCTTTGGTTCCTACGTTTGCAAGAAATTGCAAGAAACAATTTCAAACTTTAATCGTACCGCCGTACGTATCTCTAACTTCCTTTTTATGAATAGGTCATAACAAATGTTCATTGTTTCAATTTTATTCCATTTTAGCCACAGGGACCAATTGTGCGTACATGGAGGACACGTCTAAGATTCGTAAGCTTAAAGGGAATAAAGCCGGAAGTGCCTACAAGCAGGTATACAACATGTAGAACTTCTGAAAAATAATTACAGGGCTGCCGCGGTTCATTTTTTCCTTTTTTCCTTTTTTTTTCGAAGTCGTCCTTTTTTTCCTTTTTTCTGCAAAAATTCCTTTTATTTCCTTTTTTTTCAAAAATTTTCTGACAATTGACAAAAATGTGCCTAAAATTTAGTTTTACTGTATATATATTTCCAAAAATTTTCCGGCTTCGCCGGAATATTGTTTAACTTAATTTTTCAGTTTTATTATAGAATAGCTAAAGCTACGTACATTTTTACTTAATATGACTTACGAATTTAGATTTATAGAAATTGTTGGACTTATTTTTTGTTTGCTTAAAGACGAGTTAAAATTTAATTTGTATATACTCGATAGAACGTTTATATAATCTTGAGTAATACTAAACGTATATATATGTTAATAATGTGTGCATAGACTGCTACAGAGTTTTTGAGCAAAATGCACTATTTGAGGTATATGCAGAATGCACTAAATACGATGGCAAAATGCATAGACGTCACAGTCAAGTTTTCCAAAAAAGTGCCTAGAAGTCAAGATTGCAATTGTTTTGGGGGTTCCGAGGCCTCTCTTTTAGTTCTACCCCACGCGGTATTTTTGGAGAGAAAGCAAAAGGCGATCTATTTTTAAAGCATAAAATAACAGGTAGGAAAATTTTTGTTCGTGCGGTGCCTCAGTCTCTATTTAAAATTTTTAAAAAAATTGCGCGCCTGCAAATATCTTTATTTCTCTCAATTTTTAAAGATTTTCATGCCTGGCGGCATCGCTCTTATATCTAAATTTTTAAAATTTTTCGCACCTGCACAGCTGTTATATATATGTCGTGGTCTTTTTGCGAAATTGGTCTTTTCGCGAAAAGACCAATAATTTCGGTCTTTTCGCGAAGTGCCCGGTCACATTGAGAAATTACTTTAAACTATGCACATTTCTGCTACCAGCCCGGTCTTTTCGCGAAAAGACCAAGCGTGTTGGTCTTTTCGCAAAAAGACCAATTTCGCAAAAAGACCACGACATATATATCTCAGTTTTTAAACATTTCTGAGTCTGCGCCACTTGTCTACTTCACGTTTTAGAAATTTTCGATGGGAATTTTTAATTTTCGTCTGCAGAATTTTTACATCTCAATTCAGTTTTAAACTGTTTGAAATTTACTATATGTATATTCCGGTAAACTTCAAAACTAAGCGTTCGTATTTCAAATGTTTTTAAAGATTTCCGTTACAGATTATTCATAATTTCAAAAAATTTTAAGGTCTCAGTTGCTGATTTTTCCATAACTTTTATCGAACGGTTTTAAAGGTTCCCACCACGGATTTTAGATATCAAATTTTTCAACTTCTGTGGGCTAAATTTTGTAGGCTCGACATTTTCAAAATCCTAAGTGCGTCCCTGATTGAAGGTACAAATTTCTATAAATTCTATAAGTTTATTAGGGGACTCCAGCCCCTGATGTTGAGCTTAGCATTTCTACTTTATTCTATTTCCATTCGTATATTATAAATTGCTTTCTTATTTTCGGGTACAGAGCTAAATTTTAGATATTAGTGGA
Source organism: Trissonchulus latispiculum (assembly GCA_030248195.1). Classification (NCBI taxonomy): domain Eukaryota; kingdom Metazoa; phylum Nematoda; class Enoplea; order Enoplida; family Ironidae; genus Trissonchulus; species Trissonchulus latispiculum. Next base: position 25,230 of record JASAND010012016.1, read on the forward strand.
ATCTGGAGAAGGCCTATTTCTTCATTAAAAAGCGTTGATGGTTCCATAGCCGATTCAGTTTCTGAAGTGCTGTGCCCCCCAAATCTCGCTGTTTTAACCCAGTTATATGCTACTTCAAGCTCAAATAACCGAATTCTCGCTCTGCGGGTTCATATCTCGGATGAAATATTTTATACCAGGTCGCATTGCTTTGCTTGTTTCTTTGCGTCAAAGTTAGATATTTAAAGGATAAATTCTCCAAAACCTGTTCTTAAGGTGTTCTCAATTTAAACTTCAAATCTTTACGAAGCTAGATTGTAATTATACAAGAATTTAGGTCAAGTGCAGATAGCGCCTTCCTGTTTCCGATTCGAGGGTCGGAAATATTAAGATAAAAATACAAAAGGAGGTACAAAATCAACAAATTTCGTGCCTTCGGCTCGTATTTTCTGTTTTATAATAGCGTATACTGTGACCAAGAAGACGAAGCTTGAAACGCGTCCGCATTTGCATTTTACATAGTGTTTTGCTTATATTCTCTTTGCTTAGAAACGTATGTAAATGTTTCAAACCTTGTGTGGCTGTTAAAAATGGAAAAAATTTAATTTTTGGCTCAGTAGCGTTATTAATTTATGTCTGAAAATTCCTTTTATTTCCTATTTTTTGTCGGACAAATTCCTTTTTTTTCCTTTTTTTCGGGTGCAAAATTCCTTTTTTATTTCCTTTTTTCTGAGAAAGGTCGCGCGGCAGCCCTGTAGTTATCAAGAGAGCACTAGATTGCTGCGACTGCTGGCTTATTTCAGCTGCGGTGTGGTTTTGGGGGTCGCCCCCGTTCGGCGTTCTCCCACCCTTGCCCTCCATTCGAGGAGCCCCCATGAAATGTCGCCCTCTCTATATTCCGACCTCTCCCCATAACCCAAAACTTGGTCAAATTTTACCGTGTTTACCACAAGTTTTCAAAAAATATTCAGGCTTCGCCGGATTTTTAAAGTGGCTCTGCTATTTTAGCTTAAATTACTTCAAATTTGTCATTTTCAGCAATTTTCGCAGTTTTCTTTTTTTTCAGTTCAGTTTTCGCATTTTTCACACATGGAAACGTAAAAATTTGAAAAAATTTAATATATGCCTACTATTTTCGGTGTCCCCGTCCCCCCATCAAAGTGGGGTGGCCTTCAGAAAGCCCCCCACAAAAATCGCCAAGAATTAAGACAAGACTTGAGACTTCACACACTGAAGCCTGGAAAATAAAACTCCTCAACAATGTGTATATTTAATATTATTTATGCTATAGAAGATTATTATTGTTTTGGTATCATCTATCATCATTCACTATCGTTCACTATCATTCATTATCAGTAACTATCATTCACTTTTAAGGAAAGTCGTGTTAAGTCGTGGCGTTTATTCTAAGGAAATATATACATACGTACATTATTTTGGTGAAATTTAATTTGACTTGTTTAATTTAGATGATCATAGACACAGAGTGGGGCGGTTTTGGTGACGGTGGTCAGGCGGATTATATCAAAACTCGTTACGATAAAATCGTGGACGACCGCTCCGTTCATCCTGGGCGAATGTGGTGCGTAATTAATTTAGGATATTCGCTAAAAATCTAATTTTATTTTGTTATTTGACTCTATTTAAAAGTTAATACCTAAATAAAAGTATCATTTGATGATGCTTGCCGAGACAAGAGCTCCTCATTTTTCTGACTGCCACTGCTTTGCCTGATAAGTGTATAGTTTCTTTGTTTTAGGACCCTTTTTTGCAATATGTAGCTCAATTAGTACTAATTAAGTTCTTAGCAACTTGCTGAGGAGTGATGGTTGGTTCTTTGGATTTTCAGTTGATAAATGTCGAAATAATTGTTCTGATGTCGGCTGTTTTAGTTTTGATAAATTGGTGGCTGGAATGTACATGGGAGAACTGGTGAGGCTGGTTCTGGAGCACATGGTTGATGAGAAACTGCTATTCAATGGAATTGGCTCTGACGTTCTCAGAGATCCGATGACCTTTCCCACGAAATATATTTCTGAAATTTTGGGGTAAAGAATCGTGTATAATGTGTGTTGTCAATTAGATTGTTGTGTTACAATTAGCTCCCTTAGTGGGGGGGGGGTGGTGGGCCCCCATAAACACCCTTCCCCCCCCAAATCGTCCCCCCCCCCCAAAATCGCCCCCCCCCAAAAGTGGGTGCCCCTTTTGGTACCAACTTTTGCCCTGAAAAAATCGCTCAGAAGGCCAAATTTTCAAAAATTTTCCGGCTTCGCCGGAGATTTTTAGTCGATTTTTGCCTATTTAAGTGCTATTTTTGCACTAAAAATGAACTTTTTTGGGGATTACTATATAAATAGCGCTATTTTTAGCATGTTTTTAGAAAAATTTTGAAAAATTTTCGCCCCCCTCAAGAATAACTCGCCCCCCGAGGGCCCCCCCAAAGAGCCCCCCCCCCAAGAAAAATTCCCTAGAACAAGCCCAGATCTATGTCATACATTGTTTCACCCTGAAACGACCGTAACCCCGATGACTTCACGAAAGAATATATTGAAATTTTTGCCAGCTTAAAGATACCATTTTGTTATGCTTATGTAAAATGAAGAAAGTGGGTACCTCTGCGAGAATTCACGACGAAACTTTTTGGATTTCAGCAAAATCTTATGAAGTTGACCTTCGTTTTATTGGCTTAAAATTCCACTAAAATCGTGAAGATTGTGAAATTCCGTGCCGTTCCTAACTTCCTAAGCGCACGTTACCAAAAATTTGGTTATCGAAATCATTCTTTGATTTCATTCTTTTTTCTTTTTCTAGGGATCAATCTGGTCATCTTTATCATATTCGGGAGATCTTGGACGAATTGGCCATTGATGAGTACAGCTTTTCTGATATTCTGATTGTCAAAGAAGTCTGCATGGTTGTCTCGAGGCGGTCTGCAAATCTAGCTGCTGCAGGTACATAATGCTTTGCTGAAATAAAACCTACAATATAACTTTATTTTTGCAAGTTTGTACTGATACGTTTTTACAGATATATAATTCCTGCCATTCTCATTGTTATGACGCTGATCTCATTCGTTTTTAGTGGGTTTTTAAAACGTCGTAATATTTATCAATTTTTGGAGGTACGTATGCATAGAAACACGATAGGCCCATTTCAATACTTTATAATACTGTTTTGGAATGAAACTTCCATCATTGTTTATTTAGCCATTGCATGCGTTTTGAATCGATTGAAGCGACGAAAGGCCACCATCGGAATTGATGGATCAACATATCGATATCTTCCCTTCTATCACACTTGGGTTAAGGAGAAGACAACTGAGCTGTTGGAATTGCTCAAGTGTGAGACACAGGTACAATGAGAATTGGGGTTTTGGAGTCTACTCATTCCCTAGTATGCAGATTATTCCGTTGCTTTTTCCTGCTCGTCATGAGCCATATTCAATTGCTATTTTGATAATGTGCTGTAGATGCTACGTTTTTATGTATGCTTATGCTTAACTTTGACACCGGAATTACAGGCTGTCCTCCACTGACTTTCTTATCATCCTTTTGTCCACAAAGACACACACATTCTACGTATTGTCTTGTGCTGATGTTTAACTTACTATGTTGTTCTTGGTGACACGTATATGTATTATCTTATTTCAGTTTGACATTGTCCAGGCAGGTGATGGTAGCGGCAAGGGAGCTGCCTTGATAGCCTGTATCGCTGAAAAGCTGAGCGGTGCGGTCAGTTCTCCCAGTCCCGGCAATCCTTCCCCCGCCGCCTCTTCTGCAGTCCACAAGCCGGCAGTATCGGACGGCAATGTGATCCTGAACCAGATGCAGCACAAAGGAGACAGTGGGGTCTCTACCTCTTCTGAGGAATAGGAATGTCGATTTTGATTACTTGATTTATTGATGTATTTTTTGACACTCCGTTCTTGTGTGAATGTCTGAAAATGGACCCTGTTGAGGGGTTCAGTTGAGTGAGTTTATGTTGAAATATAGGTGAGTTTTATAAAGAGTCTAAAAGAAGTACCCTTGAGGAAGGTTTGTCGATTTCAACTGTATTCCTCAACATTCACAAATGTTTACCGAATTATTTATACATTGTTTGAATGCTCGATTCGTGCTGCTTTTAAAGAGCAGCGCTTTTTGCACCATTTTTATGAGGTGTATAAACAGGTTGTATTGTACATGTATGTTTCCTATCCTATTTCCTGCAAACCTTTTTATTGAAAAGAGGTAATAATTTGGTATGTGTACACCTGTGTCAAAAATTCGCAGTACTTAACCAATTGAGCTCAAATTTTGTATGGGTTACTTCAACACATTTCTGATCGATATGTACCAAATATTTTAATCTTAAAAATTTTGTTGAAAACCTGAATATAGGGACTTTCTGTATCGCTGAGCACCAATCTGAAACCATGTTTTCAAATTTACTTTATTTCAAACAGAAACCTTACATAAAGTCAAAACTTTAGCTTGTAAGGAGTTTTCGAATCGATTAACTGAAAAACGGGTTTCAGATTCGCGCTCGGCGCTACCCAGAAAATCCCTTTGTGCAGATTGTTTGCTAAATCGGGGACACATTTTATAATAATATAACTTTACCTTTTAAAAATTTTTTTTGTATTATATCAAGCAGATATGACGTGTTAAAATACACCCACACTAAATTTGAGATCTATTGGTTAAGTTTTGCTATTCGTAACACAGCACGAGTCGAGCATTAAAATGCCGTTTATGAATTAGAAAGCATTGAAATCAGAGATGCCGTGTAAAGTAAAGTAATGATTGCTAATACTGTATAGCTTTAATAATTGTCACAATGCTTTTGCGTTTCATTTTTCTATGGGCTAATGTTATACAGATTTGTTTTTGCAGGCATATATATGATCACTTTTTAACTGTATTCTTAGCTTTCTGAGCCATCTCCTCGAGCGTATAATCCTGTAGTAATCTAAAATACAAGACGGCAATTTCATTAACCTGTGTTTCACTACGAAATGAGAATAAAGGCACTATGAACGCAGATTTTATCATGTATTCATTGTTTTTCTTGTTTATGGATGGATATTGAATTAATTTATTTTCTTACTGTGTAATTAAGGATATCGTATATACTTCTTTGATTTATTCTTTTTATTTTGTCAAAATGGTGCTCTACAATGTTCATTGGACTGTGCGGGAGTTGTCTAGAACGGAGTTATAACCTAATTCCGTTTCAAAATATTTCTTCTAATGTCAGAATCATTATAAAGCAGGTCCTTCCTAAAACTTCATCAGCTTGCGCATATTTGGCAATGTTGTGACTTGTGGCTTTCTGTTGACCGTCTTTCGACCACTTCGGTTTTGGGGTCTTTCCCATTATCCCCCCCATAGCTCCGAAGACGTACCGAAGGAGCACAGTTCGACTGATTGAGTTGAAATTTGGTAGTGGTAGGTTTTCGGACCTGCTGATTCCAAAAATGCAAAAATTTTAAATTTTAGTTTGGTAAGGGTTGACCAGGGGAAACCGAAAAATTTTTTGTCCATGATTTTGCTGAAAACTTGCACATAGGGGTTTTCTGGGGCGCTGATCACGAATCTGAAATCAGTTTTTCGATTCAGTTTTTCGTTAGCTAAATATGGGCTAAAGTTTTAAGCTTAAGATGTAAGCTTATCCTGAGCTAACGGAAAGCTGAATCGAAAAACCAATTTCAGATTCGTGATCAGTGCCCTAGAAAACCCCTGTCTGCAAGTTTCCAGCAAAATCATGGACAAAAACTTTTTCTGTTTCCCTTGGTCCCCCCCCCTTACCAAACTAAAATTTAAAAATTTTTAAAAAATTTTTAAAATTTTAAAATTTTTGCATTTTTGAAATTAGCAAGTCCGAAAACCTACCCCTACCAAATTTCAACTTAATCAGTCGAATTGTGTTTCTTCGATACTTCTTCGGAGCTGTGGGGGGGATAATGGGAAAGACCCCGGTTTTGTTCATTTCCATGTAGTTTGCGCAGACCTATGCGTCAGCCGCTGTTCAAGAGATCTGGACTCTACCAGTTTATCCAAATGCAGTCTGCAAGCTTGTCGGAGCTGAAGTACTGCTCGTTAAAAGCGGGTTAATTATTGACGAGGAATAAATTTTGACGACGGGCTGGATTGCCTGGCGTGCTAAGTTTTTAACATTTATTAAACATTTTCTGTTTAAAGCAGCAAGGGTTGTGCCTTGTCTGAGCCAGATCGGTTCATCGGGCATTTCCCATTAGCACCACCCCCCCCCACCCAGTAGTCTAAGGTTAAAAACTTGACTAATAGAGCAAAAAATTGGAATTGGATAGATTTACGATCACGCTGAGACCAGTTCCAATATCACAAAATTTTTCTAATTCGTGAAAATAGATCGTTTCCTATTCTTGAGGTTGGAACCGAAGTTTGACCTAGATTTTGTTGAAAACTGCCATGTAGGGATTTTCTGGGTCACAGGGCACGAATCTGAAGTCCGGTTTTCAATTCAGCTCTTTGCTAATTCAGTGTAAGATAAAGTTGCAGTCTTATACCTAGCTAACGAAAAACGGACTTCCGATTCGTGTTCTGTGGTCGAGAAAAACTCCTGTCCTGTAACTTAATTGAGGTGAAAAATTTTGGGTCTTTCCCGTTATCCCCCACAGCTCCGAAGAAGCACAATTTGACAGATTGAGTTGAAATTTGGTAGGGGTAGGTTCTCCTGCTGATTTCAAAAATGCAAAAATTTTAAGATTTCAAAAAATTTTAGTTGGTAAGGGGAGGATTAAAGAATTTTTTGTTCATGATTTTGTTGAAGACTTGCATACAGGGGTCTTCTGGTGCGCTGAGCAAGAATCTAAAATCAGTTTTCGATTCAGCTTTTCGTTGGCTTAATATAAGCTAAAGTTGTACGTTTAAGCTGTAAAGCTAAGGATTAACCTGAGCTAAGGAAAAGCTGAATCAAAAAACCGATTTCAGATTCGTGCTCACCGCCCCAAAAAACCCTGTGTGCAATCGCCTTTTGGCCCAAAACAGCCCTCACTCCGTCGCTGTTTTGGTGGTTTTTGTTATCCTGTTGCGGAAAGATTTGTTGGAAAAAGCATTTAAAAATAAAAATTGTTTCCAGATTTAGCTAAACTTTCTCTAGACACCCTAAGCTGGTTTACAGCTTTAGAAGAAACAAGTCTTTGGGTTTACTTACATAGTTGAACAGTGGGATCTCTTTAGCTTTTTGTCCCCCCCCCAACAAAAGTTGGTCAACTAGAATATTTATTGTAGAGATCAACAGAACTTTAGAGCATGATTTATACTTCGTTGGAATGCTCGAGATGTCCTCTATTTAGTGGTGTAAAGCAGTTTGCTGTAGCTTGCTGCTATAAAAAGTTAAGTTTAACAAACTATCAAAGTCACCGCTTTTTGCAATTTTTGGTAATCTTTTAAGCTTAACTTTTTATAGCAGCAAGCCACAGCAAACTATTTGGGTCTCTTGCGCAATTCCCCCCCAGCCCTAACTTTTGATTTTTTGACCAATAACTTCGAAATTTTGTATGGGTGCGTACTATGAATTTTAGAAAATTTTAAAAAATTTAAATTTTATTTTGGTAAGGGGGGGGACCACGGGAACCAAAAAAATTTTGAAAAGATTTTTGCTGAAGACGTGCATACAGGGGTTTTCAGGGGTGCTGAGCACGAATCCGAATTCTGTTTTTCGATAAAGCTTTTCGTTAGCTCAGGATAAGCTTACATCTTAAGCTTATAACTTTAGCTTAGTTTAAGCTAACGAAAAGCGTTATCGAAAAACTGATTTCGGATTCAGTACTCAGCTCTTCTGAAAAGCCTTGTACGCTTTGGGATTTTCGGCAAAATTCTTTCAAAAATTTTTTCGGTTCCCCTTAGTCCCCCCTTACCAAAGTAAAATTTAAAATTTTTCAAAATTTTTTAAAATTTAAAAATTTTTAATGTTTGAGTTCATCAGCCTCTAGTATGCATCCATACAAAATTTCAAAAGTTATTGGTCAAAAAAATCAAAAGTTAAACTTGGGAAATACTCAAGAGACCCAACTATTTAAGACCATTAAATAGAGCACATCTCAAATATTCCAACGATGTATAAATCCTGCTCTAAAATTCTGTTGATCTTTGTAATGTCTTGAATTGACTAACTTTGTTGGGAGATAAAGTTCCGCACAGTGTGCATTTAAAACCATAGCATTGTTGGTTAGTTTTGGGAGGATTTGTCGGATATAATCCATTTGTTCTCTGCTGATTTTGCGGTGCCTCCTTACGTTGTAGCATTTTTGTTGCCTCAGTATAGTGTAGCTTGCTTTGTTTTTTTATTTTGAGTTATAGTTTCATAGTTTAGTTAAATGTATGTATGCAGATTAGTCAGTAGCTTTTTATGCAGTTTGTGCCATTTGGAGATTACTGTTTGCTCAGATTTTTGTTTAAGTTTTTGCCCTATTTTATGTGAGTAAATGTCGATTTGTGTAGTCGTTTTATTTTCTCTTCTGAATTTGCGCTGTTTTATACTTTTTGTCAGAATTTTTTTACTGTCTTTTCTGTAGAAATGAGTTACAGAATGCTGAATAATAAAACTTTGCATATTTTGGTTAGGAGTCGTTTGTTACATTTTGAGGTCAGATAGGATCAAAAGCTGAAAATTGTCATCCACACTAGTGTTTTAGAACGGTGCTCTTCTTAGGTATACAACTATTAACCTATTCTTCGAGACTCCCTTGATCTTATCGTAGCTTGATGATGTTTCAGAACCAACATGACCAGTTTGGAATAGTTGAATTGAAAATAATATAAAATAATTGAAAAAATCTTTTCAGAAAGAAGCTACAGTATAATGGTTTATACCAGCAGAAGCAGCAAGTTAAGGGCTTTCTAACGATGTGCAGTTCAGCCCATAATCTTGCCTGTGTCTCCAGACACAAGCTATTGAAATTTAGGGACTTCATGACACGATCCAATTTGTGATATATATATATCTCAACGGTGCTCTGTCGGATGGTCTAATTTCGGATAGTCTAACTTCGGATAGTCTAAAGAAATTTTCGGATAGTCTAACAAGGTCAAACTAAATTGCACTCTGAAATTTTCTGTTAATTGATTTTCGGATAGTCTAATTTCGGATAGTCTAACTTCGGACAGTCTAAAGACATTTTCGGATAGTCTAAAAGATAAGCAAAGAAAATTTACCTTAAAAATGTAAATGTTTTAAGTTTGACAACAGTTAACGTTACACAAGCAGAATCTAAAATTGTAAAAATAAGCTATTTATACAAGGATATTATATCAAGGCCGTTCTGTCTCCCACAAATTTTTATTTTGACCTGATCAAATTCATGCTTCAAGAAAAGCATGAACTTGTAAATACTGAGATGAGGCTGCCCCATGTGACTATTAAAACGGCTGTGCCAGGCTTCTACAAAATTATTCGTGCGGATTTTCACGTTGTAAAAATCCCAGAAAAATAACGGAGTACGGTGCAGCCAAAACGGAATAAAATAATCGAAAAAATCCTGGCGGACGTCTAAAACACTTACATTTCTAAATCTAAGGTAAATTTTCTTTGTTTATCTTTTAGACTATCCGAAAATTCCTTTAGACTGACCGAAGTTAGACTATCCGAAATTAAACTATCCGAAAATCAATTAACAGAAAATTTCAGAGTGCAATTTAGTTTGACCTTGTTAGACTATCCGAAAATTTCTTTAGACTATCCGAAGTTAGACTATCCGAAATTAGACTATCCGAAAACACCCCATCTCAACAACAGTTTTCAATTATACCGAGAGGAACAGAAAGTGTTCAAGGTCGTAGAACAGTCTGCAATTCCTCTTCTATCACTCTAAGCTTAATGCATTTCAGATTAGTGTGCTGCGATAGTCTCCTTTTGAATTGAAAAGCGTGATCAAAAATTACCATATTTCTAAATTCTCAGAAGCCAATACCCATACCAAATTTCAGATGTAGACACTACAAGAATCACTTTTGTAGATGATAAATACAAAAGCTTTTGTAGAAAATGCAGGTTACGTCTCTAGAGTTGTGCCGTTAAGAAATTTCACGGGCTGGGCCCGGGCCTTGGCCTGCTCAACCGACTGGGCCGGAGCAGAGTTGTATGCGGGCCCGAGTACCCGCGGGGCGGGGCGGGCCGAATTTTGCTACCCGCACGGCCCGCGCGGGCCGATGCGGGCCGATTTTTGGATTTCTTCAGCTAGTTTTGGTTTTCTAGAAATTTCATATATACCAAATTATAAAGGAATGAGATGGCAATATATTTCAGACTGTTAAACAATTGACTTGTCTTCGTTATGAACAGCTAAGCGGCTCAGCCCTTGTGTTAGTTATGAAATTGCTCTTCAATCTTTATTACAGAGAAATTGACCATAGAATGTTAGCAACTTGGGATTTTCTGCTTGCTTTCTCAGCTCGTGGTCATGAAGTGCGGGCTGCGGGCCGGGCGTGGGCCGGAAAAATCGGCCCGCATACAACTCTGGGCCCAAAGTATATATGCATTTTTGCGGGAAGGAGGATGCTGACACTGAATAATTGCCATAGCAATTACCCGAGGTGTTCTACAAGGCTATCAGTACGTCCATCACGTCCACCGTAATGGAGGTGCTGTGGTAGCTCCACCAAGCAGGTGGCCACCCCTTGACAATCTCGTTAAATTGGCCAGGAGGGATATTTGAAATATGGTGCTAGAGCTTATTTTTTGTTCAAGCTCTAGCCTTGACATGATCCTCCACTTGTAGTGTTAGGAGGGAAATTCTTCCTGATCCTTTTTTATAACTACAACTCGACTACGCTGAGTTCAAATATTGCAAAATTTTTTGATTTCGCGAAATTAGATTTTTTTCAATTTCTAAGGGGGGACCAAGCGAAACCGAGACATTTTTTGTCTTCGATTTTGCTGAAAAGTTGTATATAGGGGTTTTCGGGGTCGTAGAACACGAATCTGAAGACCGTTTTTCGATTCAGGTTTTTGTTAGATCAGTACAAGTTTACATCTTAAGCTTAAATCTTTAGCTTATACTGAGCTAACGAAAAGCTGATTCGAAAAACCAATTTCAGATTCGTGATCAGCGCCCTAGAAAACCCCTGTCTGCAAATTTTCAGCAAAATCGAAGACAAAAAATGTCTCGGTTTCGCTTGGTCCCCCCTTAGAAATTGAAAAAAATCGAATTTCGCTAAATCAAAAAATTTTGCCATATTTGAACTCAGCGTAGTCGAAAACATACCCATACTAAATTTTAGTTCATTTGGTCAAGTTTTAAGGAGTTTGAGTGGCGGGGGGGGGTAATCGAGATAAGATCCAATAATTAAATATCGGGATTCAATTGAAGACCCTTGATTTTCACTTCTTGTACTGGTGTAAGCAAGCACCAGCAGTAAGGAGCAAGCAATCGGTAGTACGTGTTCAGTCATATGTGTACCTTAGTAGACGCCACAAAAACGGTTTTACGTGATGTCCAGTGTCCCTTAATCTTCGTCGACTTACAGAAGTTGTGCCTGAGACGTTCTAGGATCTGCAACTTCCTTGGGTAGCAACTTTGACAAACTCGAGCCAGCAACAATTCTCTTCTATCTCTGACATCCTTACAGGGCAGCGCGAACGCTACCCCTAACACAAAAATTGCGGCGTGGAGGTATCCCTATTTGGGATACTCCTAGGGGTCAATCTACCCAGAGTGCAAGAGGTAGACCTCGCCCTACAGGGGCCACCTTGCTGATCGTGGCAACCCTGCCGCCCAGGTTTTTTTTTTTTTTTTTTTTTTTTTTTTTTTTTTGGTTTTTTTTTTTTTTTTTTTTTTCGTAGTAGTATTTTATTATTATGCAAAAGAAATATACATAATCACATGCAAAAAGCAAAAAATGATTTTTGTAGTTTGCTTTGCTGTTCAACTTCTAGACGGAAAAGGACCCAGCCAGAGAAGCAGCAATGTGACTGTGCATGGAGAGCATCTAGGTTTGGTCAGATTTTTTTCTGTGCAGGTTTATTCTTTTGTTGTTCTAAGAAAATCTTCTCCGGCAGAGTCCTTTCCGACAGTACCTAAAGCATAAATAATTGGCAAATTAGCAAAAATCAAAACAAAATTAAAGCAGAAATGATAGGTAATTGAAGAATGCGTTAAAAAATCAATAGCACGTTAGAAAATTAAAATAGTTAAAACTAAAATTAAGTTAAATAAAATAAAAGATAGGATATAATTTTGTCGTCAGGAAAATCTGTTTTGCTTTGATTGTCGTCAGGAAAATCAGTTTTGCTTTGATTGCACCATTTTCCTCTTTCAAGTTGTTCAGATTTTCCTGGGACAGTTGCAGTCAAGCTTCTGAAATAAAATATTAACAAGCAAACTTAGTTCACAACAGCAAAAAAAACGAAATTAAGCAAAAGAAGAGATCAGCACATGAGACCGCCAACTGAGTCGTATAAAAAATCGTAATCCAATTCCTCTTGGGTACAGTAATTTGCCAATTCGACGTTTGGATAATTTTCTTGCGGAGTTTCATCAAAAAGATCTCTAAGTCCCTGCTCTTCCATGACCTGATCCACCATGTTGTCTAGAAGGGACTTCCACTTTGCTTTTTGAGAGCAACCAACTCGCCGCCAGTACATTCTCACGGCAAATTTTATTTTATTTCTGTTCAAGTTTATAAAAAGTTTCGTAGGAAAATTAGGTTTTGAGATGTGTCGTCTCAAATTTGGCTTTAAACGGGCTACTTTCCTTTGAATAAATCCCGTGATTTCTGGATAGAGGCAATTCATCTGCACCAATTTCCTGGGGTCCTTTATATACTCCTTCACCTCCTTAAACTTCCCATATTGAACACCATCGGAAGTTGGAGCGGTTACCTTGCTATTTGGCGGTCTCATGACAAAAAATCAAATCTGAAAACATTGTGAAATATAGCAAAATATCACATGCATAAGCATAAGCAAACAAGCGTTAACTGAAAGCATGCAAACATTTCCGTCATATTGCTTGTTTCTTAGTGTATCTACTGAATTAATTCTATATAATGGCCACGATCTCTCGCTAACACTCCATAATTTGTAATAAACTTCTGTTCACTCAAAATTAAGGAAGCTCGCCTCAAACAAATCTTTAATCTAAAATGAAAGTATTGTCTTATGTTCAATACTTTGTTTTTGTCTTCTAGCTCTTTTCTTGCAATCCAAGCGGTCCTTTTTGCAATTCCCAGTAAAAGGTTTGGACCGTTTCGCGATTCTGAAACTGGATTAAACCCAAAAATTATTTCCTTCCTATTGACAGTGAAATTGGCATTAAATCTACTTAACAGTGGAGTAATCAGGTCGTATATTTGTTTAGTCCTTGGACACTCAACGAAAACATGTACTATGTCCTCTCTTTTTTCCACTTTCTCAAAAATAGCACAGAATTTACAAAATTCAGTTTTAGCAAAATTGAAATTAGATTCGCGAGATCTTGTTAATAGTGCCTTGTGAAAGATTGCGTACTGTAAAGACTTAGAATACCCATCCAGAAAGGGAGTTTTAGCCAGTACCCAACATCTAATTTGAATATTTTCAAATTTGTCAATCCAGTAGTTTCGAATTCTATCATGAGACTTCCCATATTTGCTTTGAATTAGGGATTCGTAAAAAGTTTTCAGTTTGATGTTTGCCATTTCTGCAACAGAATTTCCGATTCTTACATGATTTGCATCAATTTTCACAATTTTTAATGCAAACTGAGCCCATTTTATTTCCTTATAGAAAGTTGGAGCTGCTACTGTGTTAATTTCACTTTTTCTTACATTCCGAAATTTTTCAAAGAAAAAATCAAAAAGAGTGTGCCATTTCTTGGCCTCACCTTCTTTCCATCTCGCAGTAAGCGTTCTAGCACGTAAAGCTTGAATTTTATATGCCAAGTGAGGGTATGCAATCCCACCATTTTCTTTTGACAAGTACAAAATATCTTTTCTTATCAGATTTTGTTTGCTGGGATACCAGAGAAATCTGTCCAAAGCAGTTTCGAACTTTTGCTGAAATCCTTGTTGAATGTTCAAAAATTCAATTTGGTACATAATTTGAGACAAATAATAAGTCGCTACAAACAAAATCTTTCCAAAATATGATAGCTCATATGGTGGAGTTCTCACTTCTAGCTGCTTGACTGCTTGTTTGCCTTTAACAAAATTTTCCTGTTCTAGCAAACCTTCATTTCCAAAGGTTAGTCCGTATATTTTTAAATCATTAACCACAAAATTTTGCAATGCAGCAGGCACATTTATACCATCAGTTCCCTCTATCAAAAGTAGTTTAGTCTTTGCAATTTTCAATTTGGCACCACTTGCTTTTCTGAAAACCCCATAATTTAAGAGGATCCGATCCACTGATTGAAAATCTTTAACGAAAAAATTCGTATCATCAGCATAAGCTGTCAATTTATGCTCCACCCCTTCAAAAACCATTCCTCGAACTAGATTGTCTTTTCTGACATAGTTTGCTATAGTTTCTGCGACTAAAACGTATAACAGTGGCGACAGCGGACAGCCCTGTCTAATCCCTCTGCTGAGATGAAAAGGTTTGGAAATGTGCCCGTTCACCTGTACGGATGATTTAATTGCGCCTGTGCTGTAGATACAATTAATCCAGGATATAAAATTATCGCCAAAACCAAATTGCTTCAAAGTATCCACAATAAAATCCCATTCTATCACATCAAAAGCTGTTTCATGATCTACAGACAAGATTATACAATTCCTATTCAAGTCATTGGCAGCAAAAATAATATTTAAAACTTCTAATACGCCGTCTTGAATGTTTCGTCCTGGTACTGCGCAAGTTTGATCAACATGTACTAAAGATTTCATGACTTTAGACAATCTTGTCATTAAAATTTTCGTTAAAATTTTATAGTCTATGTTTAGCATCGTTAAGGGTCTCCAATTCCCTCTTTCCGATCGATCGCCTTTTCCTTTGTATAACAATGAAATAATGCCTAGGCCCATGCTTTCTGTAAGTGCTTTTTTTTCAAAACAGCAGTTAAAAAGTTTTAATAGTACTGGAGAGACTTCGTCTAAAAATCGCCTGTAGAATTCTACCGGCAAGCCATCAGACCCAGGGACTTTTTGTGACTTAAATGATTTAATTGCACTTTGAACTTCCGCTAAAGTCAGAGGTTGATCTAACACATTCCTTTCTGCTTGGGACAGTTTGACAGAACTTTTATTCAAAATCTTTTGCTTAGCTGCGGGAATAGTTTTTACGCTTGTAAAAAGATCCAAAAACTGCTGTCGAACTTCATTTAATATTAACTTTGTATCCGTAAGTTTATCATCATTTCTGTCCTTTATGGAATAAAGGATCCTATCCTCACGTGATGCTTTCTGCATGCCTTTCGCAGTGACAATTTTGTATCGATCATCAAAAAGAAATTTATAGTGAGAATTTTTAATAGTTTTGCGCGTTTCTTCTTTTTCAAGGCGCTGCAACTCCATTTCAGCTGCTTCTAAACATTTAGTTAACAATCCATCAAAATTTTGATTTAAACTTAGTCTGTTCCTGAGATCCGTTATTCGGGTGCGAAGTTGTCTCCGCCTTATCTTAGAAGTCTTATTCGATTCAGCTTGGTATAGTTTGCAGGTAGTAGCAATTTCAAATTTAAAAAGTTCCCATGATCTAAACAAATCTTCGCTCTGTGCAGTCTCAAAACTATTAGAAAACCCAGAAAAAATGCTCTCAATATCGCGGATTAACTCTCTATCCTGAAACAAAAATGGATCTAATTTCCAATAAGAGTGTCCTAATTCTACTTCCAGACCTTGTAAAGAGAAGGAGATATAAAAAATAGAATGATCAGATAAACAAGTTTCTTTAAACTCAGAAAACTTAAAACAAGATGAAAGATTGGGAGTACCGTAAATTCGGTCAATTCTAGAACTAGTTTGGTAGCGGGTAGAATAGAAAGTAAAACGTTTTAAACTAGGATGATTTTCACGAAAAATATCTTTCAGATTAAGTTTCTCCCTAATTTGCATAAATTCTTCTAAACCTGCTTCAACTCCTAATCCTTCGCTAGTTCTATCTAGCAGAACATCCTCTACCATGTTAAAATCTCCTAAGAATATCACCGATCTCACGTTGTCGTCATCTTGCTCAATTTTTTCCCTTAGTTTTCCAAAAAATTCTCTTCTTTGAATTCGATCTGCAGGTGCATAAATACCTATTATAGAAAACTTAACATTTTGAACGAGCATAGAAAGAGCTATTGCTCTACCAGGGATTTCCCACTCTAACTTTACGTTTTGGAAACCGAAATTTTGATTTAACAGAATACACAAACCCTTTATATTCGTAGTTGAGTCAGTACTATGAAAAATCTTAAAATTCCTACCAAAAGAATTTTCAAAGTTTGCATTAGTATGTTGAGAAAAAGTTTCCTGAAGGCACACAATATCATGATTTTTAATTAATTTAAGAACTGCTTCTCTTTTAACAATATCGGCGAATCCTCGCACATTAAAAGTTGATACTTTAAGTTCGGAAGAAGTTCTATTTTTGCTGCCAGCTGACATTTAAATACAACCACAGGAACATACCACCGATACTCAACAAACCAACTTAGGTTACCGCTGATGCCAAAGCTTCCTCTTCTTAAGGCTCCCGTCACTGGTAAGGACCTCCATACCGTCTGAATTGGCTGGAAGACTTCGTTGGCTGGACACACTGGACAACCTCGACCGGGCAGCAATCGCTCTCCTTGCCTCCTCAGCCTCCTCTGCATATGTTGGATCAGCCATCATCGTCTTCCTGATTCCAGTCAACATGTCACCCATGGCATTCAAACCCTGCCACGAAGACGGATCCCAAATCTGGGACGACGTCTTCGCGCAGGATGTCCCAAAAAATTGGGAGTGTGGACTTGCCTCAGCCAATCGTGTTCCAGCGGTCCGGAATAGTCGTTGCCTGAGGGCCTTATGCTGTTGGTATTTCAACCAATTGGCCTCCTCCAGTCGCGTGTAGGCATATTGTTCCCATTCCTCCACTGAACCATCCCAGGGGACCTCCCGATCACCGATACGCTTGACCTTGCCGGCGTCGCTGGTGTCCATGATCTGCTTGACCTTATCCGTTTTTTTGGCCAAACTAGCTTTCGCGGCATAAAGGTAGTGCTCGTTGGTTGGATATGTCCTCCCCTGAATCACAACTGGCGCACCGTAATGGTTTGAGAAACAGTCCTGCTTAGTGAAAAAAGGAGTAATCCTTTTCCCATACTGACCGTGAAAAGTGTCCCCTATTGCCTTGACCTTTTGTCGGAAGGACTTTGGCACTGCTGCGACCGCGTTGGCATACGATCCCCTTTCTTCCGGAAGCTGTTGTGGCTGGCCGTTGTTTGCCGCGAGGCCTTCCAAATTGGCTTGATCGGGCATGTCCGCATCGTTCGTGACAGATTCATCATCGGACCTGAAATCAGTGTCTTCCGATTGCGATCTATCAGGGAGTCTGGGCACACAAGCAGCTGCTTTATGTCCCTTTTGTAGGCATCGGCCACACCATGGGTCGCTGTTCTTGTACCACAGTTGGATCCGCACCGCCCGGGACCTCCCAGGGACTGCCATAAATTCATACCCAGGAATGTCCTTTCCCTTTTGCTGAGCCACCACCACTGATCGCCCACCGTTGCTAATCTCCGTGCCCGGATACATCACCCACCGAATGTCCTTGACGATCTCCAATCCTAAGTTTTGGAGCCACTTCCGAACCACCTCATGTCCCAAGGATACCGGGATTCCAAATAAATGAACCGTCTTGATGTACTTGTTGGGGTCCCCTGTTTCCATGAAAGGCCTCTCTAAGTCTACTCTGGTATCATTGATGACCAACTTTTCCCTTAGGACCCGCTCCCTTTTTCCTGGATCGGAAAAGATGAGCTTCAAGGACCCCCTTACTCTGTACACTATTTTGGGATGTGAATCGGCCGGATTTTCCCTGGAAATTGCCTCCACAAGATCCCTGTCCTGGTACCGTTCCAGATCATATCTCCTCAAGGCTAAGTAGAGTGTCCTGGAATGAACTTCTGACAACATGCGTTCTGTTTCATCTTGCTCCTGGTTTAGAATTTCTGGATTTTGTCCATCTCCGGTCATGTTTTGTCTTTTTGGCCAGCCCAATCGGGCTAGCTGGTCAGATCAGGATTTTTTGGTGTTTTGTGGGATTTTTCAGCATACCTATAGAATAATAATTAAATAAAACTACAAGTTTTCAGTTCAGAGTCGATGTTCAGTCTACATTTTACACTCAAGTCAACCATTCATTTTTCCAGAAATATATATAGCAACAGTGAATGTGCAACATCAACATTATGGGTTTCATTCAGAAACTCCCTTTGATCTTGCCGACTAATTCATCTACATATACGTAATTTGCACTAGTAAATAAAATAATGCTATAAAAGTATGTAGGTTTAAGTGTGCTGCATATTGTGTCTTCGTCACACCGCTTATTTTTCAAAACATTTAATCTTTACAGGCTAGAAGTCGTCTTCACATAGTTCCTGTAAAATTGCGTAATTTTAGTTTATTAGAAATTGAGAGGGTAGAGGGCCAAACTTACCTGGGCGGCAGGGTTGCCACGATCAGCAAGGTGGCCCCTGTAGGGCGAGGTCTACCTCTTGCACTCTGGGCAGATTGACCCCTAGGAGTATCCCAAATAGGGATACCTCCACGCCGCAATTTTTGTGTTAGGGGTAGCGTTCGCGCTGCCCCGTTTTAAGTTAAAGATTTTAAATACCTTACCGTTCTCGTAAATTCAGACACCTTCCAAAATTGCATATTTCGAAGATAACCAATCAGTTACGCTACCGGCACCAGGCTAAGGTTCTACAGAGCATATACTTTACAAATTGCAGTTTATGGTCTCTCGACATTGATAAATGTGGTGAGTTGGCATGGCTTGGTTGTAGGCATAACAAATGTTATCAGAAATTTTCCCAGAAGTGTGAAACTATGAAATTCAAATTTTTTTACTTCATTTATGAATGGAATTTTGGAATGGTGTTCAAGTATTCTCAAAACTATGCATTCAATGATGAGATATTTGCGACGGCTGGTCGCCAATATTAGTGCAGGCTTTGAGAATTAAAGGAGCAGCAGACAGATTAGGTAGCAATTCTTCCTTAAACAGCATTGAGAACCAACCCTTTTGTTCGCTGCCAAGAATCAGTGCACATCTTAGTCTCACGTGTGCGTCTGCCTTAATTTGCACAGAATTTGTAAAGATAAAAATTTATCACAATTCTTTTACCAAATATCCCAATTTGAAACTTGTTGGGGCATCCATTCACAATTTAGCTCACAATCCGAACTTGTGCGAACTGGCGCGGAAGCGTATTCTATTCACTGCAGTTTGGAAACGAATTAAACTTTTTCGTTCTTTCATTTGTGACGCATGTGACGCAGGAAGCACTTGCAAACTTATGAGCAGAAACAAGTAGAGCACATAAGTAAGAAAAGAGCAACTTCAGAATAGAGTAGCGGAGTTGAAACCAGATTAGGCTCGTGTCCTATCACCGACGAGTTTCTAACCAAATCTTGGAAGCTGCTGAATTGGAATTCAGATTTTGGTAGAGGTTCGGATTTGAAAATTTCACTTTTTTCTTGATGACAGGTCAAAATGTGACCGCAAAAGGATCAGAAATCGCCGCGTATTCTTCTGGTTTAACAAGATTAGAATCATTTACTTAATTTTGCAGAAGTTCGACAGCAATTTTAACTTTCGAGATAACACAGTTGCCGCGGCAAAGAAAAGATTTAGCAAACTTTCTCTAACTACCTGAGCAGAGCAAAGTTTGGAGCAAAACTTCTAGACGAGTCAGAATCCATAAATTTTAGAAAGGTGCCCGGGTGCGGATTGACGGTAGAGTTTTACCTAAAAAAACTTACCTGGGCTTAGGTTGATTACCACTAGCTTAGCGAAGAAAATATCAGCTGTTTTTCTGTTGTTACAACCCAGATTTGGGGTGTAACAACTCCACCTTTTTTTGGCTCAAAGCTCCCTAGATTTAGGGAGTTTAGGGCACCTGA
Source organism: Trissonchulus latispiculum (assembly GCA_030248195.1). Lineage (NCBI taxonomy): Eukaryota > Metazoa > Nematoda > Enoplea > Enoplida > Ironidae > Trissonchulus > Trissonchulus latispiculum. The sequence goes on from JASAND010012016.1 coordinate 45,248, forward strand.
TCTGACCAGTTAGCCCGATTGGGCTGGCCAAAAAAGGAGTAACGGTGCAAGTAGAAATAAAACGTAGTCCATGCTGTAGAAGTTCATTCCAGGACCCTTTACTTAGCCTTGAGGAGGTATGATTTGGAACGGTACAGGACAGGGACTAGTGAGGAATTTCTAGGGAAAACCGGCGATTTCCAAATTACAGGGTGGGGGTCTTGAAGCTTATCTTTTCCGATTCGGGAAAGAGAGGGGTTACGAGAAGTTGGTATAATGTCAGGTGACCTAGAGAGACCTTTCATGAAACAGTCCCAAAGTATAAGACGGTCATTTATTGGATCCGGTATCCTTGGGACATGAGGTGGTTGGAAGTGGAAAACTTGGTTAGAGTGTAAGGACATTCGGTGGGTGATGTACGGGCTAGATTAGAACGGTGGGCGTAGTGGTGGTGGCGAAAGGATTCTGGGTATGATTTATAGTCCCTGGGAGGTCCCGGGCGGTGGGATAAGTGGTAAACGACCGTGTGGCGAGCTACAAAAGCTAAACAGTGCTTGTGTGCCCAGTCCCTGATAGATCCAATCGGAGCTTAGGTGTGATGTCTCACGAACGTGCGGGCCGTAAGCAATTTGGAAGGCCTCGCGGCAAACAGCGGCCAGCCACAACAGCTTCCGGAAGAAAGGGGATCGTATGCCAACGCGGTCGCAGCAGTGCCAAAGTCCTTCCGACAAAAGGTCAAGGCAATAGGGGACACTTTTCACGGTCAGTATGGGAAAAGGATTACTCCTTTTTTCACTAAGCAGGACTGTTTCTCAAACCATTACGGTGCGCCAGTTGTGATTCAGGGGAGGACATATCCAACCAACGAGCACTACCTTTATGCCGCGAAAGCTAGTTTGGCCAAAAAAACGGATAAGGTCAAGCAGATATGGACACAGCGACGCCGGCAAGGTCAAGCGTATCGGTGATCGGGAGGTCCCCTGGGATGGTTCAGTGGAGGAATGGGAACAATATGCCTACACGCGACTGGAGGAGGCCAATTGGTTGAAATACCAACAGCATAAGGCCCTCAGGCAACGACTATTCCGGACCGCTGGAACGCGATTGGCTGAGGCAAGTCCACACTCCCAATTTTTGGGACATCCTGCGCGAAGACGTGTCCAGATTTGGGATCCGTCTTGTGGCAGGGTTGAATGATGGGTGATGTGACGGAATCAGGAAGACGATGATGGCTGATAAATATGCAGAGGAGGCTGAGGAGGCAAGGAGAGCGATTGCTGCCCGGTCGAGGTTGTCCAGTGTTTACAGCCAACGAAGTCTTCCAGCCAATTCAAACGGTATGGAGATTCTTCTGGTGAGGGAAGCGTTAAGAAGAGGAAGCTTTGGCATCAGCGGAACCAGAAAGGGTTTGTTGCGTATCGGTGGTATGTTCCTGTGGTTGCATGTAAATGTCAGTTGGCAGCAACAATAGAACTTCTTCCGAACTTAAAGTATCAACTTTTAATGTGCGAGGATTCGCCGATATTGTTAAAAGAGAAGCAGTTCTCAAATTAATTAAAAATCATGATATTGTGTGCCTTCAGGAAACTTTTTCTCAACATACTAATGCAAACTTTGAAAATTCTTTTGGTAGGAATTTTAAGATTTTCCATAGTATGACTCATACGAATATAAAGGGTTTGTGTATTCTGTTAAATCAAATTCGGTTTCCAAAACGTAAGTTGAGTGGGAAATCTAGAGCTAGCTCTTTCTTGCTCGTTCAAAATTTAAGTTTTCTATAATAGGTTTAACCGCAGATCGAATCAAAGAAGAGAATTTTTTGGAAAACTAAGGGAAAAATTGAGCAAGATGACGACAACGTGAGATCGGTGATATTCTTAGGAGATTTTAACATGGTAGAGGATGTTTGCTAGATAGAACTAGCGAAGGATTAGGAGTGGAAGCAGGTTTAGAAGAATTTTGCAAATTAGGGCTTAATCTGAAAGTATTTTCGTGAAATATCCTAGTTTAACTTTTCTTTCTATTCCACCCGCTACCCTAGTTCTAGAATTGACCGATTTACGGTCTCCAATTTCATCTTGTTTTAAGTTTTCTGATTTTAGAAACTTTTTTCTATCATTCTTTTTTATATCTCTTCTCTTTGCAAGGTTGAAGTAGATTTACACTCTTATTGGAATTAGATCCATTTTTGTTTCAGGATAGAGAGTTAATCCGCGATTTGAGAGCATTTTTCTGGGTTTTCTAATAGTTTGAGACTCACAGAGCGAAGATTTGTTTAGATCATGGGAACTTTTTAAATTTGAAATTGCTACTACCTGCAAACTATACCAAGCTGAATCGAATAAGACTTCTAAGATAAGGCGGAGACAACTTCGCACCCGAATAACGGATTCACAGACTAATTTAAATCAATTTTGATGGATTTTAACTAAATTTTAGAAGCAGCTGAAATGGAGTTGCAGCGCCTTGAAAAGAAGAAGCAAACTTATTTATTTTCTTTTTGATGATCGATACAAAAGTCACTCGAGATGCAGAAAGATCACGTGAGGATAGGATCCTTTATTCCATAAAGGACAGATATATAATTCGGATACAAAGTTAATATTAAATGAAGTTCGACAGCATTTTTGGATCTTTTACAAGCGTAAAAACTCCCGCAGCTAAGCAAAAGATTTTGAATAAAAGTTCTGTAAACGTCCAAGCAGAAAGGAATGTGTTAGATAACCTCTGACTTTAGCGGAAGTTCAAAGTGCAATTAAATCATTTAAGTCACAAAAAGTCCCTGGTTGATGTGGGTAGAATTCACAGGCGATTTTTAGACGAAGTCTTCCAGTACTATTAAAACTTTTTAACTGCTGTTTTGAAAAGAAAGCACTTACAGAAAGCATGGGCCTAGGCATTATTTCATTGTTATACAAAGGAAAAGGCGATCGATCGGAAAGAAAGAATTGGAGACCCTTAACGATGCTAAACATAGACTATAAAATTTTAACGAAAATTTTAATGACAAGATTGTCTAAAGTCATGAAATCTTTAGTACATGTTGATCAAACTTGCGCAGTACCAGGACGAAACATTCAAGACGGCGTATTAGAAGTTTTAAATATTATTTTTGCTGCCAATGACTTGAATAGGAATTGTATAATCTTGTCTGTAGATCATGAAACAGCTTTTGATGTGATAGAATGGGATTTTATTGTGGATACTTTGAAGCAATTTGGTTTTGGCGATAATTTTATATCCTGGATTAATTGTATCTACAGCACAGGCGCAATTAAATCATCCGTACAGGTGAACGGGCACATTTCCAAACCTTTTCATCTCAGCAGAGGGATTAGACAGGGCTGTCCGCTGTCGCCACTGTTGTACGTTTTAGTCGCAGAAACTATAGCAAACTATGTCAGAAAAGACAATCTAGTTCGAGGAATGGTTTTTGAAGGGGTGGAGCATAAATTGACAGCTTATGCTGATGATACGAATTTTTTCGTTAAAGATTTTCAATCAGTGGATCGGATCCTCTTAAATTATGGGGTTTTCAGAAAAGCAAGTGGTGCCAAATTGAAAATTGCAAAGACTAAACTACTTTTGATAGAGGGAACTGATGGTATAAATGTGCCTGCTGCATTGCAAAATTTTGTGGTTAATGATTTAAAAATATACGGACTAACCTTTGGAAATGAAGGTTTGCTAGAACAGGAAAATTTTGTTAAAGGCAAACAAGCAGTCAAGCAGCTAGAAGTGAGAATTCCACCATATGAGCTATCATATTTTGGAAAGATTTTGTTTGTAGCGACTTATTACTTGTCTCAAATTATGTACCAAATTGAATTTTTGAACATTCAACAAGGATTTCAGCAAAAGTTCGAAACTGCTTTGGACAGATTTCTCTGGTATCCCAGCAAACAAAATCTGATAAGAAAAGATATTTTGTACTTGCCAAAAGAAAATGGTGGGATTGCATACCCTCACTTGGCATATAAAACTCAAGCTTTACGTGCTAGAACGCTTACTGCGAGATGGAAAGAAGGTGAGGCCAAGAAATGGCACACTCTTTTTGATTTTTTCTTTGAAAAATTTCGGAATGTAAGAAAAAGTGAAATTAACACAGTAGCAGCTCCAACTTTCTATAAGGAAATAAAATGGGCTCAGTTTGCATTAAAAATTGTGAAAATTGATGCAAATCATGTAAGAATCGGAAATTCTGTTGCAGAAATGGCAAACATCAAACTGAAAACTTTTTACGAATCCCTAATTCAAAGCAAATATGGGAAGTCTCATGATAGAATTCGAAACTACTGGATTGACAAATTTGAAAATATTCAAATTAGATGCTGGGTACTGGCTAAAACTCCCTTTCTGGATGGGTATTCTAAGTCTTTACAGTACGCAATCTTTCATAAGGCACTATTAACAAGATCTCGCGAATCTAATTTCAATTTTGCTAAAACTGAATTTTGTAAATTCTGTGCTATTTTTGAGAAAGTGGAAAAAAGAGAGGACATAGTACATGTTTTCGTTGAGTGTCCAAGGACTAAACAAATATACGACCTGATTACTCCACTGTTAAGTAGATTTAATGCCAATTTCACTGTCAATAGGAAGGAAATAATTTTTGGGTTTAATCCAGTTTCAGAATCGCGAAACGGTCCAAACCTTTTACTGGGAATTGCAAAAAGGACCGCTTGGATTGCAAGAAAAGAGCTAGAAGACAAAAACAAAGTATTGAACATAAGACAATACTTTCATTTTAGATTAAAGATTTGTTTGAGGCGAGCTTCCTTAATTTTGAGTGAACAGAAGTTTATTACAAATTATGGAGTGTTAGCGAGAGATCGTGGCCATTATATAGAATTAATTCAGTAGATACACTAAGAAACAAGCAATATGACGGAAATGTTTGCATGCTTTCAGTTAACGCTTGTTTGCTTATGCTTATGCATGTGATATTTTGCTATATTTCACAATGTTTTCAGATTTGATTTTTTGTCATGAGACCGCCAAATAGCAAGGTAACCGCTCCAACTTCCGATGGTGTTCAATATGGGAAGTTTAAGGAGGTGAAGGAGTATATAAAGGACCCCAGGAAATTGGTGCAGATGAATTGCCTCTATCCAGAAATCACGGGATTTATTCAAAGGAAAGTAGCCCGTTTAAAGCCAAATTTGAGACGACACATCTCAAAACCTAATTTTCCTACGAAACTTTTTATAAACTTGAACAGAAATAAAATAAAATTTGCCGTGAGAATGTACTGGCGGCGAGTTGGTTGCTCTCAAAAAGCAAAGTGGAAGTCCCTTCTAGACAACATGGTGGATCAGGTCATGGAAGAGCAGGGACTTAGAGATCTTTTTGATGAAACTCCGCAAGAAAATTATCCAAACGTCGAATTGGCAAATTACTGTACCCAAGAGGAATTGGATTACGATTTTTTATACGACTCAGTTGGCGGTCTCATGTGCTGATCTCTTCTTTTGCTTAATTTCGTTTTTTTTGCTGTTGTGAACTAAGTTTTCTTGTTAATATTTTATTTCAGAAGCTTGACTGCAACTGTCCCAGGAAAATCTGAACAACTTGAAAGAGGAAAATGGTGCAATCAAAGCAAAACTGATTTTCCTGACGACAATCAAAGCAAAACAGATTTTCCTGACGACAAAATTATATCCTATCTTTTATTTTATTTAACTTAATTTTAGTTTTAACTATTTTAATTTTCTAACGTGCTATTGATTTTTTAACGCATTCTTCAATTACCTATCATTTCTGCTTTAATTTTGTTTTGATTTTTGCTAATTTGCCAATTATTTATGCTTTAGGTACTGTCGGAAAGGACTCTGCCGGAGAAGATTTTCTTAGAACAACAAAAGAATAAACCTGCACAGAAAAAAATCTGACCAAACCTAGATGCTCTCCATGCACAGTCACATTGCTGCTTCTCTGGCTGGGTCCTTTTCCGTCTAGAAGTTGAACAGCAAAGCAAACTACAAAAATCATTTTTTGCTTTTTGCATGTGATTATGTATATTTCTTCTGCATAATAATAAAATACTACTACGGAAAAAAAAAAAAAAAAAAAAAAAAAAAAAACCTGGGCGGCAGGGTTGCCACGATCAGCAAGGTGGCCCCTGTAGGGCGAGGTCTACCTCTTGCACTCTGGGCAGATTGACCCCTAGGAGTATCCCAAATAGGGATACCTCCACGCCGCAATTTTTGTGTTAGGGGTAGCGTTCGCGCTGCCCCGTTTTAAGTTAAAGATTTTAAATACCTTACCGTTCTCGTAAATTCAGACACCTTCCAAAATTGCATATTTCGAAGATAACCAATGCAGTTACGCTACCGGCACCAGGCTAAGGTTCTACAGAGCATATACTTTACAAATTGCAGTTTATGGTCTCTCGACATTGATAAATGTGGTGAGTTGGCATGGCTTGGTTGTAGGCATAACAAATGTTATCAGAAATTTTCCCAGAAGTGTGAAACTATGAAATTCAAATTTTTTTACTTCATTTATGAATGGAATTTTGGAATGGAGTTCAAGTATTCTCAAAACAATGCATTCAATGATGAGATATTTGCGACGGCTGGTCGCCAATATTAGTGCAGGCTTTGAGAATATAAAAGGAGCAGCAGACAGATTAGGTAGCAATTCTTCCTTAAAACAGCATTGAGAACCAACCCTTTTGTTCGCTGCCAAGAATCAGTGCACATCTTAGTCTCACGTGTGCGTCTGCCTTAATATTGCACAGAATTTGTAAAGATAAAAATTTAATACACAATTCTTTTACCAAATAATCCCAATTTGAAACTTGTTGGGGCATCCATTCACAATTTAGCTCACAATCCGAACTTGTGCGAACTGGCGCGGAAGCGTATTCTAAAATGTCACTGCAGTTTGGAAACGAATTCAAACTTATGTTCGTTCTTTCATTTGTGACGCATGTGACGCAGGAAGCACTTGCAAACTATATGAAGCAGAAACAAGTAGAGCACATAAAGTAAGAAAGAGACAACTTCAGAATAGAGTAGCGGAGTTGAAACACAGATTAGGCTCGTGTCCTATCACCGACGAGTTTCTAACCAAATGCTTGGAAGCTGCTGAATTGGAATTGCAGATTTTGGAAAAAATAGAGGTTCGGAAATATGTGAAAAATTCTCACTATAATTTTCTTTTTGATGACAGGTACAAAATTGTGACCGCAAAAGGCATGCAGAAAACATCCGCCGAAGATAAAATTCTTTACTCGGTTTTAAACAAGAATCATGAGAAAATTACAGATTCTAACTTAATTTTGCAAGAAGTTCGACAGCAATATTATGAACTTTTTACGAGATCAAACACAGTTGCCGCGGCCAAAGAAAAGATTCTAAGCAAACTTTCTACTAAACTTTCACCTGAGCAGAGACAAAGTTTGGAGCAAAACATTACTTTAGACGAGATACAGAATGCCATAAAATCATTTAAAAAGCAAAAGGTGCCCGGGATAGACGGATTGACGGTAGAGTTTTACCTAAAATTTTTAGACAAAGTTTCACCTATGTTGCTTAAACTCTATGGTTGTTGTTTTGATAAAGGGGAAATAACAAAGAGCATGGGTCTTGGAATAATATCACTCCTTTATAAAGGAAAAGGGGACCGATCTGATAGATCGAATTGGCGTCCTTTGACCATGCTAAATTTAGATTATAAAATTCTAACTAAAGTTCTAATGACGAGATTGTCAAAGGTTATGAAATGTTTGGTGCACGTAGATCAAAATTGTGCTGTTCCTGGCAGGAACATTCAAGACGGTATATTAGAAGTGCTGAACGTTATTTTTGCTGCCAACGACTTAAATAGGAACTGTATTCTTTTGTCAGTAGACCATGAATCGGCTTTCGATGTTATTGAATGGGATTTCATTGATGACACGCTGAAACGATTTGGCTTTGGTGACTATTTTAGAAGATGGATTAATTGTATGTATAACTTTGGCACAATTAGATCATCGGTACAAGTAAATGGGCATATCTCTAAGCCGTTTTGCCTCAGCAGGGGTATTAGGCAGGGGTGTCCATTGTCTCCACTTTTATATGTTCTTGTAGCAGAAACTATTGCAAATTATGTCAGAAAGGATAGGCATGTCAAAGGTTTAATGTTTGAAGGAATTGAGCATAAATTAACAGCATATGCTGATGATACCAATTTCTTTTTGGAAAATTTTGAGTCAGTAGACAGAGTATTTCTAGACTACGGTGTTTTCCGGAAAGCAAGCGGAGCTCGCTTGAAAATTGTGAAAACTAAGATAATGCTTGTTCAGGGTACCAATGATCTAAATGTGCCACAGCATTTCCAAAATTTCTTAGTTGAGAATCTAAAAATTTATGGTCTTGTTTTTGGCAATGAAGGTTTGATAGATGACATAAATTTAAACAAGGGCAAAGAGGCCATCAAACTATTGGAAGCGCGAATCCCTCCATATGAGTTATCGTACTTTGGCAAAATTTCCTTCATAACGACTTTTTATTTATCACAAATTATGTATCAGATAGAATTTCTGAATATTGCTCAGTCTTTTCAACAGAAAGTGGAAGCTGCCATTGATAGGTTTATGTGGTATCCCAGCAAGCAAAATCTGATAAAGAAGGATATTTTGTACCTTGCTAAAGAGCATGGAGGAATTTCGTATCCAAATTTGTTACACAAAATTAAAGCATTAAGGGCTAGGACGCTAGTAGCAAGATGGAAAACAGTCGAGGCTAAAAAGTGGCACAGTCTGTTTGATTTATTTTTTGACAGATTTCAAAACATTACCAAAAGTAAAATCAGCACGGTGGTAGCTCCCACTTTCTATAAAGAAATTAAACATGCACAGCTGGAACTTAAAATGGAGAGGATAGATGAAAATCGAGTCCGCATCAAAAACAATATTTTTCTTTTTGATACTGTAAAGTTAAAAACGATGTATGATCTTTTAGTACGTGGCAAATATGGGAACTCGTTGAACAAAATTCAGACCTACTGGTCCGAGCAAATTATGCAAATAAGAAGTTGGCAACTAGCAAAGACCCCCTTTTTAGACGGATACTCAAAATCACTGCAGTATGCGATTTTTCATAAAGCTCTCTTAACAAGATCCCGTGAATCTAATTTTAACTTTGCTAAATCAGAATATTGTAAATATTGCATTACCTTTAAGCAAGTTGAGAAAAGGGAGGACATTGTGCACGTCTTTATGGATTGCCCACGCTCTCAACAAATTTATGATTTAATAGTGCCCGTGCTTGATAGATTTAATGCAAACTTAGCAATCAGCAAACATGCTGTAATATTTGGATTCAATACGGTTACAGAGACTCTTAATTGTCCTAATCTTTTGTTGGGCATTGCAAAAAGGACAATTTGGATTGCTAGAAAAGAATTTGAAGATAAAAACAAAATTTTAAATGTACAGCGGTACTTAAATTTTAGACTAAAAATATGTTTGAGACGAGCCGCCTTGGTTTTGAGCAGGCAAAAGTTTCTTCAAAATTACGGTTTAATAGCAAGGGATAACGGCCATTACATAGAATTAATTTGACAGTAGTAAATTCAAACCATTACAGGGTAAACTTTGTCTTAATGTATGTGCAAACTGTTTTCTACGCTTGCATGTATTGGCATATTTTGTTTGAAGCCTTTAGTTTATTTATTTTTGAGACCTCTAGCATTTACGCAAGCATGGAGTGCCTAACTCATGATGGTATTGAATTTGGGGAAAAGAAGAAAATGACTGCCCACATTAAAGACCCTACAATTTTATCTCGTCTAAATTACAATTATCCTGAAATTACGGCTTTCATAAGGCGAAAAGTGGCAAGAATCAAACCTTTGCTCCGGAAAGGTATTACTAAGAAAACTTTTCCAATGAAATCTTTCCTGAATGCCAATAGAAACAAAATCAAATTCGCCGTAAGGATGTATTGGAAAAGAGTTGGCTTCTCAAAGAAAGCTAAATGGAAGTCCGTTCTGGACAAAATGGTGGATCATTTTTTGGACGAGGACGGTTTGAGGGACCTTTTCATCCGGACCGCAGAGGAAAGTTATCCTAATGTAGAGCTAGCTAGTTATAGTACGCAAAGCGAAATAGACTACGATTTTTTATACGACAGTGTTGGAGGTCTCATGTGCTAGTTTTGTTTTTCTGTTTTACTTATTTTAATTTTGGCCTGTGGTGCATCTTAACATGCTTATAATTTTTTATCCTTTAATCTTATTATGATTTATATTTTATTTTTAATTCTAGTTTTTAACCAAAGTTTTTGATTAATATCGTTTGTGCATTTTCTAATACTTTTGGTATTAATGTTATTTCATCTTATAATGATAATTTCCTTCGTCTTTATTTTCTAGTTTTCAAGGAGGAGGATCAAGCCAGGGAAACGCAGAGACCGTGGTGCAATTGGAATAGCGAACAACGGGACACCACAGAAACACTCAGCATTGCTGCAAACCGCAACTATTTTCCTGGCATGGTCCTCTTCACGAAGAACATTTATGACCAGAAATAGCATGATTTTGTTTTTTGTTCTTAAAATCGGCATGACGTTTCCTGTGATAGCTGTCCAAATAAACATTTTTCCGGAAAAAAAACCTGGGCGGCAGGGTTGCCACGATCAGCAAGGTGGCCCCTGTAGGGCGAGGTCTACCTCTTGCACTCTGGGCAGATTGACCCCTAGGAGTATCCCAAATAGGGATACCTCCACGCCGCAATTTTTGTGTTAGGGGTAGCGTTCGCGCTGCCCCGTTTTAAGTTAAAGATTTTAAAAACCTTACCGTTCTCGTTAATTCCTCAAAGACATCTTCCAAAATTGCATATTTCGAAGATGACCAATGCAGTTATGCTGCCGGCACCAGGCTAAGGTTCTACAGAGCATACACATTACAAATTGCAGTTTATGGTCTCTCGACATTGATAAATGTGGTGAGTTGGCATGGCTTGGTTGTAGGCATGACAAATGTTATCAGAAATTTTCCCAGAAGTGTGAAACTATGAAATTCAAATTTTTACTTCATTTATGAATGGAATTCTGTTCAAGTATTCTCAAAACAATGCATTCAATGACATGTTTGTGACGGCTTGTCGCCAATACTTGCATAATTTGGGACGGCATTGAGAATATAAAAGGAGCAGCAGACAATTAGGTAGCAATTCCTCCTTAAAACAGCATTGAGAACCAACCCTTTTGTGGTTGTGGGTAAAAGCAGGGACAGGGACAGGGACAGGGACGGGTGGGTAAAACCAGGGACAGGGACAGGAACAGGGACGGATGGGTAAGTACAGGGACGGGTGGGTAAACCCAGGGACGGGTCAGGGACGGGTGGGTAAAAGCAGGGACGGCTCAGGGACGGGTGGGTAAAAGCAGGGACGGCTCAGGGACGGGTTGGTAAAAGCAGGGACGGCGCAGGGACGGGTTGGTAAACTCAGGAACGGATGGGTAAGTACAGGGACGGGTGGGTAAGCCCAGGGACGGCCCAGGGACGGATGGGTAAAGCAGGGACGGCTCAGGGACGGTCAAGTGAATTATATGTCTTATTATATATTATATGAAATATATTATATGAGTCATATGAATATAGTTTTGGACAATCAGTAAGTTGTGTGAGCTTGTAATTGTATTATGTGCAAGTAGGAGCTTATATACCGTTATATACGTCTCTGGGTTTACCCACCCGTCCCTGACCCGTCCCTTGCCCGTCCCTGGGTTTACCCACCCGTCCCTGTACTTACCTATCCGTCCCTGAGATTACCAACCCGTCCCTGCTTTTACCCACCCGTCCCTGACCCGTCCCTGGGGCGTCCCTGAGTTTACCCTCCCGTCCCTGTACTTACCCACCCGTCCCTTGGCCGTCCCTGGGTTTACCCACCCGTCCCTGACCAGTCCCTGGGCCGTCTCTGGGTTTACCCACCCGTCCCTGACCCGTCCCTTGCCCGTCCCTGGGTTTACCCACTCGTCCCTGTACTTACCTATCCGTCCCTGAGTTTACCAACCCGTCCCTGGGCCGTCTCTGGGTTTACCCACCCGTCCCTGGGTTTACCCACCCGTCCCTGTACTTACCTATCCGTCCCTGAGTTTACCAACCCGTCCCTGAACCGTCCCTGCTTTTACCCACCCGTCCCTGACTCGTCCCTTGGCCGTCCCTGGGTTTACCCACCCGTCCCTGTACTTACCCATCCGTCCCTGAGTTTACCAACCCGTCCCTGAGCCGTCCCTGCTTTTACCCACCCGTCCCTGACCCGTCCCTGGGTTTACCCACCCGTCCCTGTACTTACCCATCCGTCCCTGTTCCTGTCCCTGTCCCTGGTTATACCCACCCGTCCCTGTCCCTGTCCCTGTCCCTGTCCCTGCTTTTACCCACAACCCCCTTTTGTTCGCTGCCAAGAATCAGTGCACATCTTAGTCTCACGTGTGCGTCTGCCTTAATATCGCACAAAATTTGTAAAGATAAAAATTCAATACAAAATTCTTTTACCAAATAATCCCAATTTGAAACTTGTTGGGGCATCCATTCACAATTTAGCTCACAATCCGAACTTGTGCGAACTGGCGCGGAAGCGTATTCTACAATGTCACTGAAGTAATTGGGAACGAATTCAAACTTATGTTCGTTCTTGTGACGCATATATGGAACTTCTATTAACTTTGAAAACGTTCGACCAAAGATTTATTGACAACCAAAGATTTATTGACAAATTGTTAAACGTCAGCGAAAAATTACAACAGTCCGTTTACCCAAAAAAATCGTAAAAAATAGCTGAAACGTCGAAAATTTGCTAGTTATTGATCTACAATAAGATTTTTTGTCCACCCATCCCGGACATTTTTCTTACGTCTTCCGCCAAATCGGCCTCCGACCGACCCACGCTCTCTTTCTAGCCGGACGCCTTCCTTAATTTTTTCGAACCCCCACCCAACCTATATATTTTACCAGCAACCCACTATGTTAGGCAATAGGCATAGTGCTTGAGAACGGCAACCAAGCCGTCCTGACTGAAGTTTGGGAGAACCAAGACTATTGTTTCTTTGCAATTGAAAATATTAAAAATACTTACTCCGTCGCGGTGTCTTGTCACTATATACTAATGATGTTGTGCCGTTACAGAAACCAAGAGGTTCCGCTACACAAAAGTTAGTGCCGTTACACAAACCTTGAATCTCGTTACACAAACCGCTTTTCCCGTTACACAAACCGTGTTTCCCGTTACACAAACCTCATACCTCTAAATACTGGGAAGTAACAATTATTTTTAACAATGGTAAGTAGACTTTTGAAAGATTCGCTCCTCTACGTTGCTGGCAGCAGGTGGCTTAGCTCAAAATCGGATGTTTTCTGCAAAGTTTGGAATAATGTGCCCTGGATCTGCCATGTTAACTCTACTTCTCCGTGGCCTCGGAATTGGTCTGGACCAGTCGGGCGATCTCCACCACCGGATCTCTAATGACGGACCCCAGAACGGATCTTCTGCGATGATTCCTGACCTGGACGGCTTCTGTAAAGACATGGTCTCCTGCGACGGTATTCTATGCCCCTTGCGCCGATAAAAGCAGATCTCAACGCTATTATTGAAGACTTCACTTGGTTATCAGCTAAGTTTTCTTTTAAAATGACGCGGCAAGTATCTGACTGCCAGACAATTAACTGGCCTAATTAAATGATATATAAGTCAGGGCAAGAGTACATAATAACTAAGAGTGTGACAAGCGTCAAGCTCTTAGTTATTAGGCTTGAGACATCATCTGCACGATAACGGCTGACCCCCCCACAAATTAGACCCATCACTTCAAAGAAATTCGCACGCTATGCCTACATTCTAAAGCTCGAAAACACAACTAGTCAGTTGGTTCAATGTGCGTCTTTTATGAGCTTCAGCACACAAGCATAGCGTGCGAATTTCTTTGAAGTGATGGGTCTAATTTGTGGGGGGGGGGGTCAGCCGTTATCGTGCAGATGATGTCCCAAGCCTAATAACTAAGAGCTTGACGCTTGTCACACTCTTAGTTATTATGTACTCTTGGTCAGGGTAAATCACCGAACCTAGGCTTTGGCGGAACTTTACTAAAAAATAAATTTAAAATGCAAATTTAAAAGGTTTTTATTTTTTTAAAACTATTATGCAAGTTCTTTAAAATCGGTGCATCTACGGACACTTTCCGTCTATCCTGTCTGAGCGCTCGGCCATTCCCCCCGACTCCTTTCTGCAGCCTTTTTTACCCGCGGCTACCGAGCAAGCCAAATAGTTTTCAGCCATATTTGTCACTGTTGTCAGGCGGGGGGCAACTGTGGTCGGGAAACGACCATAGCTGCCTTGGGGGTGACTGAAATAACCGCACGGCAGTCTTGGCTTAGGGACCATGTTTTCTGTCCATGGTCTTTGCTTCTCCGCCTCTTGTCCGTATGTAGAAACGGTCTGCGGAGAGCAGCATTTTTCGGTTCACAAGGAGAGCCACAATAATGCTGAGCCACTTACAAAAAAAGTAGACTTTTCTTAATACTTTCAAAACATTTAGCTGTAAGCAAACTGATTGATACAAAGTCAATTATAAATATTTAAAACTAATTTAGAAATTTAGGCCTAAATTAAAATTATAATTCCACATTGACATTTGATTTGATTTGAAAATTTGATTTATTCAATAATAATTTATTGCCCAAATTCAATAAAGTTTGTCGGGAGTTTTTTGGCACCCGAGAAAATATGATAACTTTTAAAACTCTTGTTTTAAAAACGTCATTGTTAAAAACGTCATAAAAACGTCAGCCTTGAAGTGAAATTTCTCAACAACCGTAAAGACATACGACTTTATTTGAATCGACTATTAAATAAAACAGATATAATTAGTTACGGACGGTTCATTTGCATTTCGTATGAAATTAAAGCCACTTCAACTTCTTTGAAGGTTGTGCATAATTATGTAACATTACATTTGGTTGATGATGTTTCAACATACACTTAAAATTTGTGTGATAGAGCGCTAAAACAATACAGGTTAATGGTTTGTGTAACGGCACTTTGGTTTGTGTAACGGCACTTTTAGTTTGTGTAACGGCACTTACGGTTTGTGTAACGGGACGGTTTGTGTAATGGGAAAACACCCTACTAATCAAGGGGAAAATTGCGGGAAGGAAAGAATTATATAATAGCAATTACGGGGTTGTTAGCGTCTGGACACCAACGGCCGCTTGCACCAAATCGGAATAACTTAGCTCCGAACTAAGCTAGTCTTAACTAACGAACCTGAGTTAATTCGGTGGTTCTCCCACCTGAGCTCAAGCTTATTCATAAATTTTATTCCGTTGCTCCAACTAAGTTGGAAAATAACTAACCCTGAACTTGAGCTCAAGAATTAGGGTATTCTTGATGTTAACACTAACAGTTTATGTTGAAACTGCCTAATTGGCAAAAGCACCGCCTTCTTGTCAACCAATCAGAATAGAGTTAACTTTGAGCATTTGAAGCAACAGTTGAAGAATAATGTTAACCCCGAGTTAACGTTATTAGCAAATGTTAATGTTCTGTTAAGCTAATGTTAATAGCAAACACAAAGTTGACGCCGGGTCCGGACCCAACTATAGGACCCGCGGGTCCGAATCCGGGTCCAAAATACTGAAGAAAACTAGATTTTGGTGCATTAACAGGGATGTTAAAACATAATTCTTTTCTAATTAAAGGTTGGTAGAACCATGAGTGAAGCATTGAGATAGAATGTCTAGTAGTTGCCTAGCAGAGATCTTTCTAATCTGTTGCTCTGCTGGGCTGGAAACCATCAAAAATTCGTTCATGTTCTTTCCTCGAGGAATCGTAACTTATCCGAAGGACAGCCTCACACTGCCTCTGGACTCATGATAAAAAACTGCTACCAATATCCAAACGAGATCAGAATTCTGTAGCCATATCTCGTTGTCACAATAGCTCAATTGTCGTAAAGCGTAAAATAAACTTACCTAACTTAAACCAAGAGTACATAATAACTAGTTGTTGTTGTTGTTGTTTGCTGCATTAGACATCACAGTGTGATGATCATCACCCGAAGGTGCAACTGTTATCCAGGAAAAAAATCCAGGCGCTGTCCACGACCACTGACCACGCAGTTGACCATGACTTGTGCTATTAAATAGTATATTGAACGGCTAGCAAACAGACAACGCAGATTTAATAAACAAATATCAATATCCTACAAGTAACAGACAAAAATTTAAATAAAAATTAATTCGTCTCCTCAATTTCTTTATAAATACTAGCATTTCGTCTTTTAAATTTTTTCTTTTCCGGAGGAACGGAAGGGGTTTCCGATTCTTCAGGTGGATCTTCTGGTTCCGGTAGAAACCAGTCATCACCCAGCTTGGCAATTGGTGAGCCGGCAGATTCATCTGCCTCAGCAGTTTTCATTTCAGGCTTTCCATCCTCACTTTCATCGTCACTTCCCACATCAATTTCGTCCGGATTCAGGGACCTCTCCTGAGACGACGAAGCATAATCGATGTCCGAGGAATTGAGGGAAATTGAAATGGAGGACGAAAACCCATACTGGCTTCCTTCCAGGACGTGAGGAGAAAATGAAGTGTCAACACTGGAATCTGAAGAGATCACTCGAGCCCCACATTCTCTCTTGGCAGTCTGGAACCAGTTAGGAAGGGATAGTTTCTGGCAAAGCTCGACAGTCTGAGGATTTTCATAAAGTGGACATGCTCGACTCCTGATCCTTCCCTTCAGACTTTGACAGTCAGCAATAGATAAGGACGGTGCCGTTGGGGCGAAATTTTTCGGTATAATCAAATTGTGATCAAAGATATTCATCACATCAGCAATCTCCGTGTCAGTAGGAGTGAAATTCCATCTAAACAAAAATTAAAACAAGAAACAGTGTCAACTATACGAAAAATTACAACAATTTTAAATTTTGACGTAAATCTGCATCAAAAATACAGTTAAAAGTTGAAAATTGTCCTCCTATACTAACAGAACGAAAACAAAAATGCCATTAGTAAAATTTATTTAAACAAGAAAAAGTCAGAAAAGTTGTGTTCGTTAACATTAAGTGTTTAAAATTGTGTACCGTTGCAAAATATCAACTAAAAAACCATGCGTTGGCTGCAAACCTTTCCTCATCTCTAGTGTGCTCAGAAGGCAAATACATGGCACCAGAATTTAGCTTCATGAGATGAGAAGTGTTCTTAAGGATAGCCAACCATTCAGCGTCGTAGCACAAAGACAGCTCTTCTGAAGTAGGATTAGAATCATCGATTGTTAAAATCTGAAACATGTACAAGGCTAAATCACAGCAAAAAAATAACAGTCACACTCAACCAATTCACCCATCCCCTAATAATTGACACCTAGACAAAACGGGGACACGATTTACAAATTATGTGCAGAGGCTAGCTAGCACTAGCGTAGCCAAAAAAATTTCGGGGTCGGGGCAAGCCAAAATTTTTCAAACTTAACTACGGCAGCCGAACTGCAAGAATAATCCTAATTTAATTTCTGAGATACTACATAGGTTAAAATAAATTATATTGTAATTCAAGAAATAACAAAAATAAATTGAAACGCCACCACACAAATGAGTCGAGTAACTAACTTCCAAATGGGGGACCTGGGGGCAATTTCATAAAACAGTTTTCCTACTCGACTCGGCAACTAGACTCTGCTAGTTGTCGAGTCGAGTCGCCAATGTGTTTCATAAAAGTTGTGCGGTCGAGTTCGTACTCGCACTGGATTTGCGAGTATAGTTGGTGGTCGAGTGCGAGTCGATATAGCTGCTGCCTGCGAGCACCAGTTTCATAAAACTCTAGCTGCTGCTGCCGAACTCGCAACTAGCAGCCGTCTAGTTCTCTAGTCAATTTTGACTAGAGAACTCCCAGAAAAACAGGAATAACTTTTGCACTGTTACAGTTTTTATATTCAAATTTTTATGGCATGAATTATGATTTGTTCTTGACGTTATGCTTTAATTTTAAATAGTTTGCTTCGCGGATAGAAAAATACGATTTTTTAGAGAATTATCCATTTTTCACGAAAGCCCTCAACTAGCAGACTTGTTGCTCGCACTAGCAATGCTGCTAGCAGCAGCAGAACCTGAGCTAATTTGGTCGAGTTCTCAAAAAGTTTTATGAAACACTCATACTCGCTTCTCGCACTAGCACTGCGAGTACTAGCACGCTAGTACTAGCATGCTAGTAGAGTTTTTATGAAACTGCCCCCTGGCCACAGAATTTGAAGAATTTTGTTAGTTTTACTTACTAAAGTAATTTTTTCTGAGCATATTTTCCATCTTATGGCAGTTAAGTTTGAAACGTTTGAAAATTTTATCTGAGGCACTATGCAGTTGTCAGCTGCTGCCAGATTTTTCCAGAGGCAATCCAATTTCGGAGGGGCCCTGCCCCACCTGGGGCCAATTTCATAAAAATCTTTAGACTTGAACTTGCACTTGAACTTGCACTTGTACTTGAACTGCAAGTTCAAGTTGTCAGTGTTTTATAACACTTTTCAGCCAACTTGCGGAATTAGCTAAGCAAATTGCCAGACTTGACAACTTGTAAACGCCAGTTCAAGTGCAAGTTTGCAAGTAACTGGTTTTTTAAAAATCAACCAAAAATGCTTAAAAATTCATATAAATTTAAAATTAAATAAATTGTTTGAAATTTGCTCTGTGCCAGGACAACATCCCAAAGAGTGTTGTCATGCAATTTTTCCAAAAAATATTAAAAATGAAATAAGTTACGGCAAATTTTGTTCCACTTGGTCAGTGAAAATTCACTCAACCACTTGCACTGCAAGTGCAAGTTACAAGTGCTAGTACTGACAGTTTTTATGAACAGATTCTGACCGCAAGTGTTAGCGGACAACTTGGAACTTGTGGACTTGCAACTTGCAGTTCAAGTGCAAGTACGCAAGTACCATTTGCAGTTTTATGAAACATTTAACTTGCAACTCGCATGTGCATGTTGCAACTTGCATATGCAAGTTTAAACTTTTATGAAATTGGCCCCAGGGGGCAGTTTCACAAAAATATTTCTCCACTAGACTCTACTACTAGCAGAGTCTAGTAGTCGAGTCAAGTAGCTAATGTTTCATAAAAATTTACCGATCCGGGGAGTGCTCGCACTAGATTTGCGAGTCTAGTGGGTTGTCATGTGCGAGTAGCTATAACTACTTCCTGCTAGTTACTGTTTCATAAAACTGTAGCAGCTGGAGGCTATCCTGCTACTAGCAGAAGTCTAGTTCTCTAGTGAATTTTGACTAGAGAACTTTCAGAAAAAGTGCTATAACTTTCGCGTGTTTTAGACTATTACTTTAAAATTGTTACAACGTGAAGCAAAATCATTTCTTTTCGCTATCCTAAAATTTCAATTGGTTTCGCTTACAAGCAGAAAAAATATGATTTTTTAAAGAATTACCCTTTGTTTTGGGAATACCCATACTAGCATACTTGCAACTCGCACTAGCAGTGCTAGTGCCGCTGGTAGTAGCAGAACCTTAGCTAATTTGTGTCGAGTCTCTGAAAATTTTTATGAAACACTTTCACTTGTAACTCGCACTTGCCTTGCGAGAACTAGCATGCTAGCACTCGCATGTGAGTCCAATTTTTATGAAACTGCCCCCTGGTTACGCGTTCGCTCGTTAGCATTCGTTTATGCTTCAAAAAATAACCAAAGCCGGCGAATTCAGTTGATCCAATCTGACGCGGGTCTCCCGTTAGGGGAAATACAGAACAAAGGGGCTCACTTGAATGAAATCGTCTGCCTTAATATCGCACAAAATTTGTAAAGATAAAAATTCAATACAAAATTCTTTTACCAAATAATCCCAATTTGAAACTTGTTGGGGCATCCATTCACAATTTAGCTCACAATCCGAACTTGTGCGAACTGGCGCGGAAGCGTATTCTACAATGTCACTGAAGTAATTGGGAACGAATTCAAACTTATGTTCGTTCTTGTGACGCATATATGGAACTTCTATTAACTTTGAAAACGTTCGACCAAAGATTTATTGACAACCAAAGATTTATTGACAAATTGTTAAACGTCAGCGAAAAATTACAACAGTCCGTTTACCCAAAAAAATCGTAAAAAATAGCTGAAACGTCGAAAATTTGCTAGTTATTGATCTACAATAAGATTTTTTGTCCACCCATCCCGGACATTTTTCTTACGTCTTCCGCCAAATCGGCCTCCGACCGACCCACGCTCTCTTTCTAGCCGGACGCCTTCCTTAATTTTTTCGAACCCCCACCCAACCTATATATTTTACCAGCAACCCACTATGTTAGGCAATAGGCATAGTGCTTGAGAACGGCAACCAAGCCGTCCTGACTGAAGTTTGGGAGAACCAAGACTATTGTTTCTTTGCAATTGAAAATATTAAAAATACTTACTCCGTCGCGGTGTCTTGTCACTATATACTAATGATGTTGTGCCGTTACAGAAACCAAGAGGTTCCGCTACACAAAAGTTAGTGCCGTTACACAAACCTTGAATCTCGTTACACAAACCGCTTTTCCCGTTACACAAACCGTGTTTCCCGTTACACAAACCTCATACCTCTAAATACTGGGAAGTAACAATTATTTTTAACAATGGTAAGTAGACTTTTGAAAGATTCGCTCCTCTACGTTGCTGGCAGCAGGTGGCTTAGCTCAAAATCGGATGTTTTCTGCAAAGTTTGGAATAATGTGCCCTGGATCTGCCATGTTAACTCTACTTCTCTCCGTGGCCTCGGAATTGGTCTGGACCAGTCGGGCGATCTCCACCACCGGATCTCTAATGACGGACCCCAGAACGGATCTTCTGCGATGATTCCTGACCTGGACGGCTTCTGTAAAGACATGGTCTCCTGCGACGGTATTCTATGCCCCTTGCGCCGATAAAAGCAGATCTCAACGCTATTATTGAAGACTTCACTTGGTTATCAGCTAAGTTTTCTTTTAAAATGACGCGGCAAGTATCTGACTGCCAGACAATTAACTGGCCTAATTAAATGATATATAAGTCAGGGCAAGAGTACATAATTACTAAGACTGTGACAAGCGTCAAGCTCTTAATTATTAGGCTTGGAGACATCATCTGCACGATAACGGCTGACCCCCCCCCCCCACAAATTAGACCCATCACTTCAAAGAAATTCGCACGCTATGCCTACCTACTAAAGCTCGAATACACAACTAGTCAGTTGGTTCAATGTGCATCTGTTGCGGGCTTCAGCACACAAGCATAGCGTGCGAATTTCTTTGGACTGATGGTTGTAATTTGTGGGGGGGGTCAGCCGTTATCGTGCAGATCATGTCCCCAAGCCTAATAACAAAGAGCTTGACGCTTGTCACACTCTTAGTTATTATGTACTCTTGGTCAGGGTAAATCACCGAACCTAGGCTTTGGCGGAACTTTACTAAAAAATAAATTTAAAATGCAAATTTAAAAGGTTTTTATTTTTTTAAAACTATTATGCAAGTTCTTTAAAATCGGTGCATCTACGGACACTTTCCGTCTATCCTGTCTGAGCGCTCGGCCATTCCCCCCGACTCCTTTCTGCAGCCTTTTTACCCGCGGCTACCGAGCAAGCCAAATAGTTTTCAGCCATATTTGTCACTGTTGTCAGGCGGGGGGCAACTGTGGTCGGGAAACGACCATAGCTGCCTTGGGGGTGACTGAAATAACCGCACGGCAGTCTTGGCTTAGGGACCATGTTTTCTGTCCATGGTCTTTGCTTCTCCGCCTCTTGTCCGTATGTAGAAACGGTCTGCGGAGAGCAGCATTTTTCGGTTCACAAGGAGAGCCACAATAATGCTGAGCCACTTACAAAAAAAGTAGACTTTTCTTAATACTTTCAAAACATTTAGCTGTAAGCAAACTGATTGATACAAAGTCAATTATAAATATTTAAAACTAATTTAGAAATTTAGGCCTAAATTAAAATTATAATTCCACATTGACATTTGATTTGATTTGAAAATTTGATTTATTCAATAATAATTTATTGCCCAAATTCAATAAAGTTTGTCGGGAGTTTTTTGGCACCCGAGAAAATATGATAACTTTTAAAACTCTTGTTTTAAAAACGTCATTGTTAAAAACGTCATAAAAACGTCAGCCTTGAAGTGAAATTTCTCAACAACCGTAAAGACATACGACTTTATTTGAATCGACTATTAAATAAAACAGATATAATTAGTTACGGACGGTTCATTTGCATTTCGTATGAAATTAAAGCCACTTCAACTTCTTTGAAGGTTGTGCATAATTATGTAACATTACATTTGGTTGATGATGTTTCAACATACACTTAAAATTTGTGTGATAGAGCGCTAAAACAATACAGGTTAATGGTTTGTGTAACGGCACTTTAGTTTGTGTAACGGCACTTTTAGTTTGTGTAACGGCACTTACGGTTTGTGTAACGGGACGGTTTGTGTAATGGGAAAACACCCTACTAATCAAGGGGAAAATTGCAGGAAGGAAAGAATTATATAATAGCAATTACGGGGTTGTTAGCGTCTGGACACCAACGGCCGCTTGCACCAAATCGGAATAACTTAGCTCCGAACTAAGCTAGTCTTAACTAACGAACCCTGAGTTAATTCGGTGGTTCTCCCACCTGAGCTCAAGCTTATTCATAAATTTTATTCCGTTGCTCCAACTAAGTTGGAAAATAACTAACCCTGAACTTCAGCTCAAGAATTAGGGTATTCTTGATGTTAACACTAACAGTTTATGTTGAAACTGCCTAATTGGCAAAAGCACCGCCTTCTTGTCAACCAATCAGAATAGAGTTAACTTTGAGCATTTGAAGCAACGGTTGAAGAATAATGTTAACCCCGAGTTAACGTTATTAGCAAATGTTAATGTTCTGTTAAGCTAATGTTAATAGCAAACACAAAGTTGACGCCGGGTCGGACCCAACTATAGGACCCGCGGGTCGAATCCGAGTCCAAAATACTGAAGAAAACTAGATTTTGGTGCATTAACAGGGATGTTAAAACATAATTCTTTTCTAATTAGAGGTTGGTAGAACCATGAGTGAAGCATTGAGATAGAATGTCTAGTAGTTGCCTAGCAGAGATCTTTCTAATCTGTTGCTCTGCTGGGCTGAAACCATCAAAAATTCGTTCATGTTCTTTCCTCGAGGAATCGTAACTTATCCGAAGGACAGCCTCACACTGCCTCTGGACTCATGATAAAAAACTGCTACCAATATCCAAACGAGATCAGAATTCTGTAGCCATATCTCGTTGTCACCGTAGACTCAATTGTCGTAAAGCGTAAAATAAACTTACCTAACTTAAACCAAGAGTACATAATAACTAGTTGTTGTTGTTGTTGTTTGCTGCATTAGACATCACAGTGTGATGATCATCACCCGAAGGTGCAACTGTTATCCAGGAAAAAAATCCAGGCGCTGTCCACGACCACTGACCACGCAGTTGACCATGACTTGTGCTATTAAATAGTATATTGAACGGCTAGCAAACCAGACAACGCAGATTTAATAAACAAATA
>JASAND010012018.1:0-10551 GCA_030248195.1 Trissonchulus latispiculum
TTCAGAAAACTTATGAAGATGAATTTACAGAAATATTTGTTTGAATTAAGTTAGGCAAGGAGCATTATCGTGACGCAATACAGCTCTCAGCCGAAGTAGTTTCTAACCAGATAAACCGGATAAATCAACGTCTCTCTAATGATTCGATAGCATATCTACACGTTGAGACTTGGGTGAGTAGCCTGCAGCAGTTTTGCATTTTTCTCAAGTCCTTGAAACCTAACTCTAATCATATAACCAAATGTCCCTAACCAAGTAAATCAGATAAACCAGAGGACAATATTATCAAGGTCTAAACCCGGATTAAGTCACAAACCCGGGTTAACTTGAATATCTTTAACACATGAAGTTAACCAAGGTTAGCAACTTAACCCGCGTTTGACCGTTGATATGGGTCCCTCATAGTGATTCGATAGCATACAGACGTTGGGTGTTGGGTATGCACAGGGTTCTTGAAAAATGGGACTGCGTGTGTCCGTCCACCTTGTGTCCTGCTAATTTTATTTGTGTTCAGCTGAGAAAATTTGTGTCCGGAAATCAAGATCGAAGTGGTATTAACTCATCATTTTAGTGTGAGACACCTGAGCAGCATGCAGCATTTTTGCGTTTCTGTCACTTTTGCAACCTAACTTAGAAAGTGTAGTGCAGCGGTTTCTAAAAATATCTCACTAATCCAGTCTTGGGTAGGTAAGACTGAATGAAATGAAAGAATGAGTTCAGCCATTTTCAGGGTAGCTATCTACGTTCTGAGTGCAGAATTCAGCTGCAAACGGTGAGGTAAAGTCCTAACAAGTGACAAGAGGCGAAATCTCATTAGAGAGGAACAAAAGTTGACTGACAGGACAAATTACTCAAGCAAGAAAGCATGCCGAAGTTCGTAGGCAGTCAACGAAGCCAGAGGGCGATTACTTGATCAGCAACGTCAACATTCTACTCTATCTCTCCCTTAGAAATTGTGGTACTCAAAACATCTCGATTAGCACAAAGTGCATCAGATATAATTGTTCACTAGGAATAAGCAATAATTATATTACAACATGTCAAGGAAAGCTGGCAATGTACACCTTCTTAATAACAGACAGGGAAAAGATTGGGAGTAAAATGACGTAAGAACCAACAGTTTGATTTTATTTTAGGAAATATTGCACAATGTTCACTTTCAATGATTCAAGCATGTGAAAGAACCTCCGTTAGCGCAGTGGTTTCGTACTGCTGCGCTATAAAGTGGAGAATCATGTCAAGTCTAGAGCTTGGAAAAAATAAGTTCTTGCATTCAATTTCTGCTATCCCCCTGCCGGCAATTCACCGAGATTCCAAGGGGTGGCCGCCTTAGGGTGGAGCTGCCGCGGTGGGCTTATTGCATAAGCAGCAATAGGCACATCGCCGGCCTTGTCAAACGCCTCGGTTATTTGCGAAGGCAATTAGTCGGTGTCAGTTGCCCTCCCCAGTCCAAAATCAAATTCGTGCAGTACTGACACCACTCCTAACCGGCGTGGGCTAACTGGAGTGAGGCGAATTAAAAAAAAGCATGTGAAATACAGCCTAGATTTTAGGCCCAGATTGCGCAAAACTTGACCAATTGAGTTGAAATTTGGTATGGGTATGGGTGTTTTTCACCACATTGAGTTCAAATATTATAACATTTTTAATTTCGCGAAATTAGATTTTTTCGATTCGTAAGAGCGACCAAGGGGGTTCGAAAATTTTTGTCTTCGATTTTGCTGAAAAGTTGTATATAGGGGTTTTCGGAACCGCAGGAAACGAATCTGAAGTCCACTGCTCGATTCAGTTTTTCGTTAGCGTTTAGCTCAGTAGAAGTTAAACTTGAAAGCTTTTTTCAGCTTTTTTTCAGATGTAAGCTGAATCGAAAAAACGGCTTCAGATTCAAAACATTTTTAGGTTGCACTTGGTCCCCTCAGAAACGGAGAAATCGAATTCAGCAAAATCGAAAATTTTGCAATATTTGAACTCGGCGTGGTCGAAGAAATACTCATATCAAATTTAAGCTCATTTGGGCAAGTTTTGCAGAATCTGGACCTGGCTGGGGTTTCTGAAAAGATCCAAAAATGATCAGCATGATCGATTCTACCCGACGAAAGTAAAAAATTAAGAAATTTTAAAATTTTTAAAAATATAAAACTTTTGACATTTGATCACCTTTTTCTAATCAGGAGACACCACCCAGTAAGCCTACCCTTAAAATTTTAATTTGGCTGAGTTATTAACTTTATTTTGGTTGGGGAGATATTCTGGAAAAGATCCGAAAAGAGGTGGTGCAGCCTTCCCTCGTTCCACGTTCACGAGTAGGGGTACTAGCAGAAACTGTTTCAAAATCTTTCAATTCTTTGAATGCGAAACAGTCCTTCCAATGGTCCAATGCGAAAGTTGCCACGCACCAGTCAAAAGCCTTTTCCAAGAAAAGAAGCAGAAGAAAGATGTAACCTCAAATATTCCAGTAGTTTGATTCTAAATTTTTTACATCAACAAAACCTCTGTCTCCAGTGTGTAGGACTAGGAGTGCGGAGAGGTCTGAGTGTGAGGTGAAAACAACATTTCAATATAAAAAGTTAATAAATGTGGGTTAGTTTCAGTGAGACCATCAATTTCAGAGAAATAGTTCTGGGTGTTGAAATATCCAAGGGACACAGGCTGAGCTGAGATAAGCTGGGCGGCGGTTAGGAGAACCTATTTGGTTGGAAGATTACGCAACTGAAAACAAAAGGTGACAGCCAATCGGTTTTCTGAACTTAATTCAAAATTCTGAGACTGCAGCCCTGTCCCTGCAATCCATCTTTTTTGACAATCTCATTCTCGCCTGTAGGTCGCCTTCCAAATGCTCCCGGCAGTTTCCAGTCCACGACAAGTAGTTAAATATCACTAAATATCATTCATTTGGATTGGTAGTATTAATTGATAAGGCAAGAGAAACTGACACTTTCCCCGTCCCTGCCCTCAAGATTTTTGATGAGGATTGAGAACCAGATTATTACCTATAAATAGCTCAGGTTTGAAATAAAATAAATGTATTCTCTCTGGAAAAACTAAAGTATATCTATCCTAAGTTTAGACGTGAAACGTTCAAATTTTTAACTAGAAATAATAAAATAATTGACAAAAATGAGGTGCTAATTTTAAGGAGCTCTTCGTATGCATCAGCGCACTACAAATATTTCATATAATCAAATTGTTTCAGTCAAATGTATTAAATATCTATTATTTGGAGTTAACAAATTCTAAGCTACAAGTGGTTCAGTTTTTTAATCATTTTTAAGGTGAAGAAAACCGGATACAAAACCTAAGGTAAACCGAGGAAACCAAGAAAAACTTCAGAGCAAATGTCTACCCTACTCACGGATAAAGTTGTGATAGCATGTTTATGAACGAAGGACAAAAGTTTGTGAACGAAAGCTACGAGCTAATAATAGATGTAATAGTCTTCTTCATAATGCGGACCGCTAATGAACATTTAAGCAGATATGACGTGCAGAGGTCTTTACAGAATCAGTAATTCAGACATACAGAACTCGCTGGTCCCACGCACACATCACTTGGCTTGTATTCTACGGGACTGAAACATATTTAACAACTTTTTATACAAAATTCAGCAGTGGCAGAGTATACTTTTCCGACCTATGTAGAGGCTACGTACATATATGGCTTATCCAGTTTAGCTGTATTTATAAAATCAGGGTGACCTACACACTCTTGCCAAACCCGCTTTCCCGTCAAAAATAAGGTTGAACTTTGGAGGACGAGCCGAAACATTCACACTTTCGTACTATTAAAATTTGAACATTTAATCCCGGCGTACACGGTATGCTATGGAAGTTATCCCGTTATTATATTCCAACAGAATATGTAGAAAATTTTTATTTCGTCCGAATTTCAGTAATTTACTGAGTTTTATGTCGACTAAATTGTGTCATTTTTCAATAAAACATAAGCAAGAACTGACAGTCGCTGACTGACTGACAACGCTCAACACTACTCAATTTTTGTTAAGATTAGCAAGCATACATACATACAGCTGTACTTTGTTTATTCACATTTTATTCGACTCTATTTACATGATCCGAAAATTAGGGTTTTCGATCCACAGAAACTTCAGTTTCAAGTGGGACTGATACACCTCTTGTGCTGCTGCGAACAGAGTGTTTATTTACTTGATGCGTACTCGATGTGCTGCCACAATTACTAAATCACTTGAATCAGTGTGGGTAGTGCTGTGATACCACAACAACCTAGAAAACATGGATGGATTGGAACATGGAAAATGGAACCCCGCAAACAATCCTCTCAGACAATGATTTTCTCACATTGATAACAATAACAATGATCCTCTCAGACAATGGTGGGAGCGGAGGTGGCGGTGGAGGAGGTGGCAGATTTCTAGGAGGATTGAGTGGAGCAGGCGCTCTGATTGAATCCGTCGAAGAACTAATGCTAACAGAAGTGCCAGTGTTATCCAAAGCTTGGAGATCCTGAGTTAATAGAAACTCTTTACGACTCTCTTCCCATAATGTTGATCTTCTTTGATAGAGAAAGTGTCGCCAATATTGGGAGGAGCATCCAGGGTACAGGTATAGAGAGCGCTACGATTTAGGTTCATCTCATGGGCTCGTATCCAGGTGTCCTCAGATCCGTCATAGTACTCTACGTAAGGTATCGTCTGAGATCCGTTGAAGCCGCCCACAACATATATACAGTCGTCCAGAATCTAAAAAAAATCAGCAAAAATACTCCTGTTCTATTATATAGTCTTGGCTTCTTTAACAATTAATATAACAAAAAACATGCCGCCGCCCGCCATATAGTTTTACAATCGCAGTCGTCTAGCAAACTCCATTAGCATAACATGCACAAAGCTTAAAGTTTTTGTTCCCATTCAAATTTTACGTATCTACATAGTGGCGTGTTCATAAACTTTGTTCACTCATTTTTTACCTATTTACATACGTTTCTATGACTTCATTCAGCAGTCATCAATCAACTTAATGAACAAAAGCAGCCTAACTATAAGCAGAGTTAATAAGCCAGCGTCAGCTGCAGTATACACGGAGTAACCAAAATTAAACCAGGCGCATGTATATCAGTAAGTTAATATATTGTTTACCTCCAAAGCAAAGTTACTACGAGGACTGTTCATCTCAGCCACTAAAGTCCAGCTGTTTCTGGTTGGATGATACTTTTCCACTGACTTTAGTCGTTGCATCCCATTGAAGCCGCCGATGGCATAGATCATTCCGCGATACGCAATCACGCCGATCCCACTTCGACGACTCGTCATGTTCGCGATGGGTTTCCAGGAATTTTCCTCCGGATCATAAACTTCGGCTGTCGGCATACCTACGTTAAGATTGAAATCATTACATTAAATTACACTAGGCTTTGTAGAAATAAAAGAATTGATATATGCACATTTGCAATTTCCATTAGTAGATGCCAACCATGAAAGAAGCCAGCAGACATGTTTTGAGTGAAATATGGAACACAGTCTGGCAAGGCAAACTGTATATAATTCATTAATACGTATATACTGTTCGTCAGCAATAAATAAGTGTAACTTTATACAGCATGTACAATCGTATCTGACAACTAACTAATGTCAAGTTTAATGTTACTCCACAACTTAACCTTCATTTACATGCAGTAACCCAGCCAAAGGATTTAATCCAGTTAGTCATTCATTACACGTCTACAGAAATCATTTAGTCATATACCCTTACATTCGTGGCCATCAAAACCTCCGCATACGTAGACTTTTCCATCCAAAACAGCACAATGTGAGTCGCTTCTCTGGATGTGCATTGGAGCCACAAAGGACCACTGATTTGTGGCGGGATCGTATCTCTCCACACTGTTCATGTGCACCTGCCCATTAAATCCGCCCATGGCATAAATATAGCCATTTAGATAGGCCACACTGACATAGCAGCGTCGACAGTTCATGGGCGCTCGTTCCTTCCAGTGGCGACTCTGAAGACAAAAGCATCGAACTGAATTGCAGTGATCCATTCCATCGAAACCGCCAATCACATAAAGGACATCGCCGATCACAACACAGCCGTGACAAGCTCGTGGTCCTAAAACGTTAAAAATTCTTTAAAAATCTAAAGATCTGGTCGCGATAATAAGTTGTACAAAGCGAACGAATCCATGTTAAGTCCATATATCTCTCAAATGTTCAAATGGAGATTCTGTAAAAGATTAATAATTTAAAGAAATGGAAAACTAGTTGCAATTTCAAACACGACGCAGCAATAAGTAAGAGTTTAATTAATTAATTAATTAATTAAGCTTAATTAATTGTTTAAGAGTGCATGGCAAATCGTAGTGCATAAAGTAGGTATCTGCTCAGAAGATTTTAAACCACAACCAATGATTTTGCGTTTTCTATACCTAAATGATCTTCCATATGTGACAGTTTTGTCCATCTGTTAGCCTTTATATCATAACTTTCGATAGCGGCCGTGGGACTTCCAATACTCCAACCACCTATTGCCAAAAGTATGTCCTTTGGGTATCTAGGTATCAGGAATTTAGAAGCACTGAATTCTGGAAAAGCCTCCGGATACTTGTCCAGCTCCTTTCTGTGCAATATTTTAAGACATTCTAGCATCAGCGGCTGGCAAGATTTATTCTCCTGAAAAAAGCAACTGGAGAAAATCACGAATCGACATGATCAGTATGCAAGCTTTCACAAGTTTTTGTGACGTGCACAATTTTTACAAGCAGATCAGACAGTAAAACTTTACAAGTATATACACATCAGTGCTAAAAACTGCAAATACAATTAATACTATACACACATAAAAATTAATTTCTTCTTGCAGTCTTTACCCTTATAACTGGATTACTGTAGATCTTATCACCAAAATGCACGGAACAAACAAGTCCGAGACGGACAGTTCTGACTAGCGCAGGAAGGTAACATTTCCTCTGAGATTGGTTAACATTGATCCAAGATAGTAAGGCATCAAACACTTCAGTTTCATTTTTGATACAAAGAAAGTCATCTGAAATTTTGAAACAACATAGAATTGATTCCAATAATCCAATCTGCTGTTCTCTGTTTGGTTGTTCTCAAATACAGTACATCTAATACAGTACCAGCAGGTGCTTAGGCAAAAAAGTTTTAAAATTCTTTCTCTTCCACTTATGATTACCTAATCTATTCAAAGATGTGAACGGATGTATTTTGTTATATAACTGTTTCTTAAACATTTCCTTTGAGATGGAACTAAATTGAATTCCCTTTAAACTGAATAGGTATGTACATATATGTACCTTGTAAATGAGCAACAAGTTCGTCAACCGAAAGCTTGGTAAACGCAGTACTCTTTCGCCAGACATCAGAAAAGTTGAGCTTGGTGAATCGGTCAGCAGTTTCTTGTAATTTCTCAAAGCAAAACCATCGGGAAAATCGCAAGATATCAAGACAATTTTCAATATCAAGATGTTTGCTCATAAAAGTTTCGCACAGTTCAATCAATCCGCTGACCAGAAACTGAAAGTAAGAAATTAAATGTTTAAAAGTCTGCAGCTCTTTAACATTTGTTCAATTTTAAATGTTTCCAGCAAAATAATTTTATGATATATATTATTTCTCACGCTAAATATGCATGACTAAATTAAAGATCTGCATAAAACTAAAAATTAGGTTTCGCTTACTGCATCGACTACATTTTACTAGAATTTAGTGACCTTTTGCGACATGATGTTATAGAAAAAATAGAGTATCTACAAAACCTATCTAATTTTTGCAATGAACCTTATCAGCAGCAACCATAATATCCTGCACATTCGAAGCAGTCAGTTCTATCTGTTTAGTGTAGGCATAGTTGAGGATTTGCGTGAACACTTCAGCCGAAATTTCTTTCAGAGAAATGCACCGTTGCTTCTTTTCCAGGAAATCACCTGTGAACATGGCGCGAAAGAATGCACTTCTTCCAGACTGTATGGCCCGATGAACCTAAGTAACGTATGCTACAACTTACATAAAACTTCTGTACTGAATCGTTTAAAATTACAAACAATGTACTTCAATAAATGAAAACAAAATGTTAACATTTTCTTGAGCCTATTGATAGTGTACTCCGCAGGTAGTGCTGGGACCGGTTCCGATTTTTGAAACCGTTTCCGGTTCCGGTTCTTGACTACCGGTTCCGGGTCCGGTTCCGGCTCTAGCTACCGGTTCCAGTTCCAATTGGTATTTTTGATAAAACACTACAATCACACATTTTTTTCGAAAATTTCTATAAAAACGTGATTATATTTGACTGTGAAAAACTATGAAGGTGTTTTGAAAACCGTTTTTGTTTAGTTGTTACAACTTACAAGTATTTTCTGTGAAAACGAACAAAACGTTGGATATATGTTAGGTACCAGAGCAAGAGCTTACCAACCGATAAGTAATTCTCAGTCCAGACAAACATTTAGCTATTGCCCTTCAGAAAGCGAAAGACGCAACTTAGAAATAACAAACACATCTTACTATAGGTAAGTCTAAAACAAAACTTTCCTCCACCAATTTTCAACAGTCCCAAAAAATTTGCTCATTGATTCAACGGTTAGGATGAAGGCTCAACTATTACAAAGCTTAATCATTGAAAACGCAGTTTATTTCGGGGTCGATAGTTTTTCTGAGTTGAAAAATCCAGCAGAAAAAATTGGGGCAGTTGAACAATAATTGTACATCTTTTTCGAACACTTCTGCAGAATAAGGTGTTAAATATCAGCAACTTTGAAAGGCTGAAATCAGTGCCATAAAACATTCTCAACGTCCGGGGATGTGGCGCAGTGGTAGAGCGTTCTACTTCTTAAACTAAAGCTCGGCAGTTCGATCCCCGCCCTGGACACTTTTCTGCACATCTTTCAGATCCTGATTTCAACCTTTCACATTTGGCGACCGTGCCGTGTCGTTACCGCTCTGAGGAGATGAAGTCGTTTGTGATGCCTGGGAATTGTGGAATTGCAGGTCCTTGAGATAATTGGTTTGGTATATGGTGGTCCTCGTGGTGCTAAGGGTTAATATGGTGGTTATTGGTTCTGGCGTGATTTGATATACAGGCTCCCGGCTTTGAAGAAGAAAGAAGTAATATGGCCTCGGGTTAGGAGGCAGCCGGGGAGCCGCCCTTAGACCACATGGTACTTGGATTTGAGGACCGACCTGCAATTCCTGGAAGTTCGAGGCCGAATTTCAATTAGCAAGGGGAGTATGTTAAATATCAGCAACTTTGAAAGGTTGAAATCAGTGCCATAAAACATTCTCAACGTCCGGGGATGTGGCGCAGTGGTAGAGCGTTCTACTTCTTAAACTAATGCTCAGCGGTTCGATCCCCGCCCTGGACACTTTTCTGTACATCTTTCAGATCCTGATTTCAACCTTTCACAAAGGTACAACTAAACATTCGAAACCGAAAATTGTATGTGCAAAAAAAGAAACCAATCTGTTATGTAGGTTTTAATTTTACACAGATTTTGTTTTAATATTTGCAGACGAATTTCGTAGCAAAAGCGCAAAAGCAAAAGCCAAAACCTATGGACACAAAAATGCTAAAATGCCTAAATACAAAATACTAAATGACTTGAAATATAAAATTTATTAAAAGGCCGTCAAAGTCATTCTTTTTTGGTAGCGCTATCCAATTACTATAAAATAAGAACTGTTACTGAGGAATCTTGTTGCTCAGCTTAACTCTTAATTTGGAGTTATGCCTTTCTTTACTGGTATGTTTCAAGCTTACATGATAGCACACAAAGCTACAGGATAAAGAAACGGCTAAAGCTCGATGACTTGCCGTAAATCATCAAATCCTTAATACTTACCTTTGTGATCTTTGAGGAAGAGCTAATATACTACGTAAAGAGTTTCTATTAACTCAGGATCTCCAAGCTCTGGATAACACTGGCACTTCTGTTAGCATTAGTTCTTCGACGGATTCAATCAGAGCGCCTGCTCCACTCAATCCTCCTAGAAATCTGCCACCTCCTCCACCGCCACCTCCGCTCCCACCATTGTCTGAGAGGATCATTGTTATTGTTATCATTGTGAGAAAATCATTGTCTGAGAGGATAGTTTGCGGGGTTCCATTTTCCATGTTCCAATCCATCCATGTTTTCTAGGTTGTTGTGGTATCACAGCACTACCCATACTGATTCAAGTGATTTAGTAATTGTGGCAGCACATCGAGTACGCATCAAGTAAATAAACACTCTGTTCGCAGCAGCACAAGAGATGTATCAGATCCCACTTGAAACTGAAGCTTCTGTGAATCGAACACTCAAATTTTCGGATCACGTAAATAGAGTCGAATAAAATGTGAATAAACAAAGTACAGTTGTATGTATGTATGCTTGCTAATCTTAACAAAAATTGAGTAGTATTGAGCGTTGGCAGTGAGTACTCCAGTCAGGGTGATAGTATAATACTAAAACTTTATTGTAACATAAACTCACCAGCTTTGGAGGCAATAGCGCTAACTCGATTCCCCTTTAGCCTCCGCCTCCAGATCCCCGACGGTGTACTTTACTGTGTAGTTCTTTTATCAA
>JASAND010012019.1:0-10027 GCA_030248195.1 Trissonchulus latispiculum
AAGTAATATGGGTTATGGTGAGGTTGTAAAATCAAGAGAGGACTAGTCTTTAAAATGCTTAATATGGGGCTAGGTTCAAAAATAGAAGAGGACTAGGTTGTGAGCGAATTAATATGGGCACAGCTTCGCCGAACAACCCATATTCGCGGGATTTCACGTTTCGTCTTAGCTTAGAGCTATCAATGTCAGTCAATAAAAAATTTAAACGTTGCATACTCATCGAATATAGCTGTTTGCATGCACTGTTAGACTAGCTAGGAATATATACGTAAATTATCATCATTTTGTTGTGTTGAACTACGGCAGGCTCTACTACTAGGAGAGATCTAAGGCTATGCTAAAGCTATTGGTCCAAGTCAGGAGGAAATACGTAGAAGATCGTCGGAGAGTCCTAAATTATTCTTGAATATAAATTTTCCGTATAAATGGATACGTAAATTGCGCAGGTTAGTATAAAGCATTTATCGAAGAAAACGTTTGCTAAAATAAAAGTTGGAATAAAGCTCGAACACATACCGTAGCTGTAGATTATTTATGAACAATAAACTAAATGTATCGTGGATATGCATAATAAATTTACATTTACAAACCGCGAATATGGGTTGTTCGGCGAAGCTGTGCCCATATTAATTCGTTTACAATCGAGTCCCTCTTCTATTTTTGAACCTAGCACCATATTAAGCATTTTAAAGACTAGTCCTTGCTTGATTTTACAACCTCACCATAACCCATATTACTTTTTTCATGCTCCAGAGGAGCATTTTTATTTCTTGTATATACATATTAAGCAAATTGTTTGCTTTGGCTTGCATTTGCGGTTATTGCAATTTTGTTGTTTTGGCTTTTTCAAGGCTGTCTGCAACTGTAACTATACTACGCGAGCGTTGTGTGTATGATGAGTCATCAAATACGGGTGTTCGAAAGGTAGCTGAAGTTCTCATCAGGAAAATGCCCGAAAATCAGGAAGTTGGTTTTATATTTTCACTTTTCCGTATACATTTTATTTACTTATTAGTGCTTAAGTGGAAGCCTCGTTATGTTGTTGCATTTGAGTCATGTGTTTCTTCTATCTAGGACGGGATTTTGTTTATATATATATATATATATATATATATATATATATATATATATATATATATATATATATATATGTATGTATAATACAGGCCCGCACCCAGGATTTTGAAGAGGGGGGGGGGTCTATGGTTAAACACAACGGGGGGTCAGGAGGGCGGAGCCCCCGAAGTAGAAGAATTTCTGTATTTTTGCTGTTTATATATATTATAACAGTACATTGGACGTTTATTTCTTGCTAAGAGTGAATTATCGCGCCGAGGGCGCGTTAAAAGTTTTTAAAAATAGCTGTTTTTGCCATAAAAATAGCAAAAATTTTCCATTTTGTCATCCCAAAAAGGGAGTCTAGACCCCTTGAGCCCCCCCCCTGGGTGCGGCCTTGGTATTATATATATATATATATATATATATATATATATATATATATATATATATATATATATATATATATATATATATATACTTCTTTTGCCACTCTTCATCAGCTAGCTCCATTCATTTCACTTTCTTTCCCCGAAAGACCACTTGCGCATATTCTGGTCAGGACGTTTATGATTATCCACATTTACATGACTGTCTGTCAATGCTGCCATTACATGGAGAATTAGGAGCATACACCGTTTTGTTGAGTCGTTGTGTTAGGAAGAGAGCTTTCGATACTTTGTGCGGTCTATAGTCTAATGGGTGAGATCTGAGATCAAAACGAAAAATTTTAGTTGCGGTTTGTAAGCGGTTCTTTAGCGCAAACTTTCCCCGTTAGGGCCCGTTTGAAAGTGGAACCTACTTTTCTTACTCTAGAAAAGATACAGCATGCCTACGACTAGTGTTTTGTGGAAATCGAGCGTCTAAGCTAGTGATTGGACTAGTATCCACGTAGACATGTAATACGTACATCTCTGACTGTTTCAGTTTATTGATCTCAGAATAGCTGTACTGGGTTGTGCTGATGCAGGGAAGTCTACCCTGCTGGGTGTTGTGACGCAAGGAGAGATGGACAATGGAAGAGGACGGGCTCGTCTGAACCTATTTCGTCATCTTCACGAAATTCAGAGCGGTCGCACCTCATCAATTAGCTTGGACATTGTGGGCTTTGATTCTGCAGGAGAGGTGTGTTTAAATTTTATTTTTGCGATTTATATACTTTTGTTGCGTTTTGCTGAGTGCGAAAGCGGGAGAGGACCTTGAATTCAGAAAACTCGTAAATTATAGGGGATCGCGATAGCGTTCCCCTGTAATGTGGGTGGTAAGTGCTCAGGGCGGCCCTTAGAGACCCGTTCGAGCATCGTGCCAGCTAAATACTCGGAGGATTTGAAGTTCATATAAAGTTTGGATGTTTTTTGTGGATAGAATCCCCCGCAATTCAGGGTGAATTTAGTTCGCCTTAGGACCCCCCCATAGATTTGTGTACTCCTAGGATTTTGCGATTTTTGACCCTAGGAAAAACTAAGTCCGAAAAAAATTTGGTCCACTCCACAGAGAGATAGGCTCAAAGCCAGGTGCTCATATTTGCTATATAGTATCACCCCAACGTGAGCATGGGCCTGAAGCGAGGTTTTGCTTCCAGGCCTCCCGTGGCGCCCTGGCCAGGGATCACTAGTTAGCTTGTAAAAGGGGGTTCTGGGCCTATGGAGTAGGCAGCCCTATACATAAGATACATAGGTACCGGCCAGACCCCTGTGGCACCCTGGCCAGGGTCCGGACCGTGGACCAGGCCCAAAATGGCCAAAAATCGATTTTTCCAAAAGTGGCCAAGTTTGGTATCAGATGAAAGCCCTTGGTGAGGCGAACATTTTTTGACATTGGAGGACCCCTCCAAAGTGGGCCCAGCGGCCTGTGGTACCCTGGCCAGGGTCCGGACGGGTACATAATGGTCAAAAATCGATTTCTCCAAAAGTGGCCAAGTTTGGTATCAAATGAAAGCCCTTGGTGATGCGAACATTTTTTGTCATTGGAGGACACCCCAAAGTGGTGCCAGCGACGTGTGGCGCCCTGACCAGAATCCGGAATGGTCAAAAATTGATTTTTTTAAAAGTTTCCAATTTTGATATCAAATGAAAGCCCTTGGTAATGCGAACATTTTTTGTCATTGGAGGACCCCCAAAGTGGTGCCAGCGACGTGTGGCGCCCTGACCAGGATTCGGACTGGTCAACTATCGATTTTTCCAAAAGTGGCCAAGTTTGGTATCAAATAAAAGCCCTTGATGACCCCCATAAACACCCTTCCCCCCAAAAAAATCGTCCCCCCAAAAATCGCCCCCCCCAAAAAGTGGGTGCCCCTTTTGGTACCAACTTTTGCCCTGAAAAAATCGCTCAGAATGCCAAATTTTCAAAAAGATTCCGGCTTCGCCGGAGATTTTTAGTCGATTTTTGCCTATTTAAGCGCTACGTATTTTTGCACTAAAAATGAACTTTTTTGAGGATTACTATAAAAACAGTGCTATTTTTAGCATGTTTTTAGAAAAATTTTGAAAAATTCCCCCCCCCCAAGAATGACTCGCCCCCCGAGGGCCCCCCCAAAGAGCCCCCCCAAGAAAAATTCCCTAGAATAAGCCCAGGTTTTTATCATAGGAGGACCCGTCCAAAGTTGACACAGCAGCTTGTGGCGCCCTGACCAGAGTCCGGACCTTTCCAAAATGGCCCAAAGTTTGGTATCAAATGAAAGCCCGAGTCTTTCCTTAAACAGGAAACTGAAAAAGTCTTTTCGAAGGCCCCGCTTTTCAGCTGCAAGAAACGTTGCAATTTGACGATACTTCACTCTTAGCGATTAATAAAAATTTTTAAAATGTTTTAGGGGCCTAGATCATAAGTCTAATTCCAGCATACTACAGTTTAGGATCATAACTACATTATACATACAAAATTGTACAGGTGAGGTTTCGTCGAAAAAATTTTTTGGCACAAGAATAAAAGCACCACTTTTTCAGTTTCCTATGTTTAACATGTGGAGACCACAACTTTGACGAGAAATTACTCAACAACCGTAAGAGATGCGAGTTTGATTTTAAAACTCGTTAAGATATTTCATTATATGTGAAAATGAGCGAAATCGGAGGTAGTCGAAATATCGGCCAAAAATGGGCCCCCTTAAGGTGCTGGTTTCCTTTCGGGTATTTTTGACTCCCACGGCTTTAATCTTTTACGCAAAGGGCTAAAACTTACGAAATAACCTATTTCCGTGCTCTTTAACATTTTAGGACCAGTCCCGTATTCTTAGGCCAAAAGATAAGAAAGTTTTGGTTTTTGGCCTTAAGCTCCCAGTAGGTAGACAAGACACGGGATTGGCTGGTTTGGCTGGAAAGGGGAATCGAAAATGAACATTTTTACTCTTACAACCTTTGAACTATCTCCAGTGGTTAATTCAGTATAAGCAAAAAACTGTTTTTAGGGTCAAAAAATGGCCATTTTCGAGGAAATCAGTTTTTTCAAAATTACTGCCACATGTTAAGGACAAAATTGGCAACTCAATCGATACATCGTCCAAATACACTTTTTGTGAATGCCTATTAGCCGGACTTTATTGCTTTCAGCTAGAGATTTGGCCGAACAACCATTTTGGCAAAACAGCGATTATTTTGTTTCGAACATTGATTTCTCAAAAACTACTCGACGGATTCCGGAGATTTTCGGCAGAATCGAAATTCGCACTTTTGCGTAGGGACGTTTTTCTTGGTTTGGGCTAAAACATATTGAGTTGCAAG
Organism: Trissonchulus latispiculum; assembly: GCA_030248195.1. Taxonomy (NCBI): domain Eukaryota; kingdom Metazoa; phylum Nematoda; class Enoplea; order Enoplida; family Ironidae; genus Trissonchulus; species Trissonchulus latispiculum. The sequence goes on from JASAND010012019.1 coordinate 4,773, forward strand.
AAAACTCAATGCGAAGTTGCGAAATTTCGTGTTACTGTGCATTTGGCCGATTTTCTCGACCGTTAAGACCTGCTGAGCCAAATCCGAAAAAACGACCCTCGGCCCATATGTCCTTCATATCGTGGCACAAAAAGAACTTTTGGCCGATTCTTCAGTTTTGAGAAATCGATGTTCAAAAACTTTTGGTCTATATTCATCCTGTTAGATGTCAGCTTGTCAGCAAATTTCTGCTATGTTTTTGCTAATTTTGCCAGTTCTGTAAGCTCATGTGAATGTATAGATAATAAGCTTTAAAACGATGTATAAAGCTCTTTGCAACTTCCAAAATTGCGAAAGTTACAGCGTTTCAAAAAACACCACAAAAGCACTGCACAAAAGGATACCACCCCTTAAATACAGCTTGTTGATAGCTGTTGGGCTGTGTTTTTAAATTGTCCCTCGGTTTTCTATTATATATAGCAGAGCTGTTAACAATTTTTTATCATGCAATTGACTGTTTTTAGATTATCACCCAGCAGACCCATAATGTTGAGGAAATTTTGGAGCAATCCAGTAAGCTGATTACTTTCATAGATCTGGCTGGACATCATAAGTATTTGAAGACAACTATTTTCGGTCTGACTGGTTATAAGCCACATTTTGTGCTGTTGGTGGTCGCAGCCAATATGGGTGTAGGTGAGTCCAAACTTTTGTATATACACTGGCAAGCTGCAATAAGATTTTGCGCTGTTAGTCTTTTTGTTAAGGTGGTGATTCCCTTTGGTCACATAAAGATTGCACCATTATTACTCATTCATTACTTTGAGTGAAGAAGCCATTTTTATATCATAATGTAGCTTGACATTTTCTCTTTTTAATGCATGCCACGAAACTAATGTTGCTTTTCTAAAATATTTTTAACACATTTTAGAAGAAGTATAGTTTTCCAGAATTTTTGCAGACTCAAGTAAATTTTTTCGCGAGACATCAGTTATATCATTCGATACCTCCATCAAATAGCTGTGGACGATTTTTTATTTATTGTGAAATCGCTCTTCGTTACAGAGAAATAAGCTGAAATGTGTGCGTAACCTGGATTTTGCCTACTTTTTCCAAATTTGTCAAGCGATTACTTTAGCTAGAAAGCAGCAATCGGGGCAACTAAAAATCGTCCCTGGGTATATTTGTGCAGAACACATTTGTTCAGTAGCAGCCCTCCAAATTGCATGGTGAATGCTCCACAATCTTTGGGGAAAAATTGGTCGTGTTTTTGCAAAAACTACATTTTTTAAGATAGCAGCCTACAGGATAGCAGTTGGAAGACGATCATGTGTCGGATAATTTGTCCCTGTGAGACCTTCGGATCGACGCCCTTAGTTTGATTTTACGGCTTGCGTAGTTCAAGAAATGTTGGATTATTTGATTTCTGCAAAAATGACAAGTTTTCGACGCCAAAACAAGAAAATCGGCTATATCTCACGGTAGAGAAAAGCTAGAAACTTGTTTAAAAAGCAAAAATATGAAGCTCAATGAGATCTTTCGAATGAATATAGTTATAGCTGTATTGCGGGTGCTAAACGTTCAGAAATCGGGAAAAACCACTGTGACCGGAAATCTCGAATTTTGAATCGGGATTGTGCGGAGGGTGTTAGAACGCTAAAAGAACTTATTTCGTAAAGTTTCATCAAATTTCATCATAATTTACGCCGCCAAATAACAATATGTGCCCAAAAGGAATCACCACCTTAAGAGTTTGTTATCAGTCATTGCATTTTTGCTCTTGTTGGCCCATTGGAGTAAATTTGACTGAATTTTTTTGTTGTGTTTTGCATAGATTGTCGGAAACGATTTATATATTGCTGTACGCACGTAACGTGCTGCACAGAACTCTTTCAGTGTATTACCTGAAGCTAAGCTTAAACCTAAGCCGAAGCCGTGCATGACATTCTCTGAATCCTAGTCCGAATCGAACTATTTTTCTAGTTGGTACCACTCGTGAACATTTGGGACTGGCTTTGGCCCTGGAAGTTCCAATTTTTGTCGTGATATCCAAGATTGATCTGGTAACGGCTGGTCAGTTGGATCGAACTATGCGCCAGCTGGAGCAACTAATCAAGGGTCCTGGCTGCAGTCGTATCCCTGTTCGAATCCTTTCCAAGGATGATGCCATTAATACGGCAAAGAATTTTAATGAGGAACAGTGAGTTGTTATTTTAGTTTATGATTTTCTAATTTCATATTCATCCTTCAGGGGAAAGAAGGGCTGGGGGCGAAGAAGCTCCATGTAGATAAATAGAATTCACCAGATACCTAAGTGCCTAAATTGAATGGCATGAATTTGTATTGGATTAGTGGTTTCTTGGAAGCTTATAACTTAGGGCTAAAGACTGTGCGTTTTTTGTTCCAGAGCGGTAATGCCCATATTTGCTTTGTCCAGCGTCTCTGGTGAAAATTTGGATGTACTGTTGGAATTTTTGAACGTTCTTCCGGCTCTTCAGAGTCACACTGAACAACTACAACGGATGCAAGAATATGCAGAATTCAGAGTATGGCGTGAAAACGTATAAAATAAGTAAAATTATTTAGTGCAGGTAGGATATTTTTACGGGGGGTTATTACGTGCAAAATGCGCCAAAAATGCCAATTTTGGCTCATTTTTGCAAATAAATCTGATCCCCCGAAATTTTCTTTTACCCACCGCCCCCCCCCCCGCAAGTCCCCTCCCCGGAAAAATACCCTGTACGTGTGCGTACTGTCTCCGTAAATATTAGTTGGTAGTTTAAGTTTCATGAGGGCGCGCGGAGCGCCCCTCATAATATGAGCTATAAAGGCACTTTGCGGATTATGGAAACTGTTAATTAGCCAGAACTAATTAACGGTAAGGAGCTGAGAGCTGAAGTTTACATTTTTGAAATCTCCAGGCCAAGAGCTTTCGAATGATGCCAAACTTGCCCGGAAAAAATGAACTTTGAAAAAATCGACTTTTTGATACAAGTTTAGAAGTGGGTTTTTCTTCTCTGTATCGACCACATTTAAGGTGCTGGTATCGCTTTGTGTAAATTCGACCCTACAAGCTTCAATTCTTCATGAAAGTGGATGAAACTTTCCAAATACATTATTTTCGTGCTCTTTAACATTCTGGGACCAGTCCCGGAATTTTAGGTGCAAAGACAAAAAAGTTTTGGTTTTCGCCCTTATTCTCTCAGTACATAGTCGCTACACCGGATTGGTTGTTATGGCTGAAAAGAGGGCACCAAAATGAACATTTTTGCTTTTACAACTTTTGAGCTACCTCTACTGGTTAAGGCAGTATAAGCCAAAAACTACTTTTGGGGTCAAAAAATGGCCATTTTTGAAGAAATCAGTTTTTTCAAAATTACTGCCAAATCTTACAGACAATTTTGGCTGATTTATACTGAATCGATACCCCGTCCAATCGCGCATTTTATTAATACCTATTCGCTGGGGTTCGTTGCTTTAAGCTGGAGATTTCGCCGAAAAACCATTTTGGCAAAATTGCGATTATTTTCTTTTGAACATTGATTTCTCAAAAACTACCCAATGGATTCGCGTGATTTTTGGCTGAATGAAAATTCGCCCTATTGCGGAGGGACATCTTTCTTGGTTTGAGCTAAAACAGCTCCAGTTGTGAGAAAACTGAATAGAAAGTTGCGAAATTTCGTGTCATCGCGCATTTGCCGGATTTTCTGGAGTATTGAGACTTACTGAGCCAAATCCAAAAAAATGTCCCTCGGCCCACATGTCCTTCATATCATGGCACAAGAAGAAATTTTGGCCGATTCTACAGTTTTGAGAAATCGATGTTCAAAAATTTTTGGTCCATATTCAGTCTGTCCGATGTCAGCATGTCGGCAATTTTTTGCTATTTTTTGCCAATTTTGCTAGCTTCCTAAGCTCATGTTAATGTACAGATTATAAGCTTTAAATCGATGTATAAAGCTCTTTTCAACTCCCAAAATTGCGAAAGTTATAGCGTTTCGAAAAGTCACGACAAAAGCACTGCACAAAAGAATACCAGCACCTTTAGGGCGATTTTTGCGCCAACCGATTTTTCAAACGACCCATAGGAAAATTTTTTCTATACTAATTTTTGATTATCTAGGCAATGGTCCAGATCAAGCTTATGTTTGATTTCCGAATTTCGTTCTGGGCCGATTTTTATAGATGGTCAAAAATGGAAAAATCGACGTTTGGACTTTTGAAAATTTTTCGAGGTCCCAATATAGAAAATTATCAAAGTCGGCTAAAATAGCTTTTTTCGGCCATTTGGCGGTGCGCATATAGTAAATCGGGGTCGCTGAAAACGATGAGCATACTGCCGAAACCGATGGATGTGACCCTCGGGCTGCATGGCTCCTGTGGTTCCTCGCCCAGGGTCAAATTTGGGAACGGCTATTTTCGGCCTTTTAGTGATTATATAGTAAATCGGGGCCGCTGAACACGATGAGCATACTGCGGAAACCGCCCGAAGTGACCACTGGTCAGCATGGCCCCGTGTCACCTCGCCCAGGGTCAAAGTTGGGAAAAGTCACTAAAACATCGTTTTTCGGGGTTTCGGTTGAGGGTATATATAGTAAATCGACTACGCTCCTTTCAATGAGCATATTTTCAGAACCGACGGAAGTGACCACTGGTCACTATGGTCTAGTTGGCCTATTGACCAGTGGTCAAACCCCCGAAGACAGCGTTTTTCAGCGTTTCGGTTGGGGGCATATATAGTAAATCGACTACGCTCGTTTCAATGATTACGTGTATTTTCAGAACCGCCGCAAGTGACCACTGGTCACTACGGGCTAGGTAGCCTATTGACCAGTGGTCAAACCCCTTAGGACAGTGTTTTTCGGAGGTTTGGTTGGGGGAATATGTAGTAAATCGACGACGCTCGTTTCAATGAATATATTTTCAGAACCGGCGGAAATGACCACTGGAAACTACGGTCAAGGTGGTCTATTGACCAGTGGTCAAACCCCCTGAAACAATTTTTTCAGCGGTTTGATTAGGGGCATATAGGGGGGCGCGATAGCGTTCCCCCTATAATATGGGTGTAAAAGGCTCAGCGCGGCCCTTAGAGACCCGTTCGAGCACCGTGCCAGCTAAATACTCAGCCAAACTAGACAAATTTGGTATCGTTGGAATCAGCACGACGAGTACAACAAATAGCAAAAAAGTTTTGGTCAAAATTTTCAACTTTGAAAATTTTCGCTTCCGGACAAGTTAGGTCCGTTTGTTTTTTTTTCCGTGTAAGTCACGCTTGG
>JASAND010012023.1:0-34879 GCA_030248195.1 Trissonchulus latispiculum
TGGCACCGAAACCTCTTCCTCCTCCTCCGCGTCCTTTTGCTCCGTCCCCTTTTTCTCATTCTCCTCCTCCTCCTCCGTGTCCTCTTCTTCTGTCCCTATCTTCTCCTCCTTTATGACCTCCTCCTCCGTGCCCTCTTCCTCCGTCCCATTTTCTTCCTTCTGCCCTTCCTCAGTCGTCTCCGCCTTTCCTTGCTCCTCCCGCACCCCCAATTCCCACTGGTCCAACTCTCCTACAGTCAGCTCTGGGCCTATGACGCATAGTTGGTCCAATGTCTGCCAGTCCAATTTCGACGTTCTTGAAAATTGGCGGGAATTCTTCGAACTTATTCCGCAATTCCAAATTCCAATTGGGCACCTGAATATCCACTTACACCAATCCAAAGAAATCGTTATCTTTGATCCTTTCAATAACATCTCCAGCTGTAGTTGTGGCTTCAGTCTGTTGCTTCTTCCGGGACCATCGCTTGTAGTGGTCGCTTTGTAGATCTGACCAGTACTTGGCATGAAATTAGCATTCGTGCATTCTGATGTACTCAACATCCAGCGATCTCAAGAAGTCTTCCATGGTCTTAGTTCCAGTGGCACGTGCTTCTTTGACTGCAGAGTCCATATTCGTTGTTAGAGCACAGTCATGTCCATGGTAGTAGCAACCGTGAAACTGAAGAATCACAGGTTTGTTGAAGAGTGAGCAGTAAGGAATGTATCCATCTACTCGGTAGACCGAGTTTCCGTGGTAGAAGGCCTTCTGTCCACAATTGAAGGCGTGCTGAATATGAATTTCTTCATCCACTCCAGTGTTCATCGCAATGCGCACCCGTATCTCTTCAGCTTGAAACTTTAGAAAAAAGAGTTCCTTCCGTGAATGGTTGTATTCGAAGGTTGTTCTGAGGCACGTTGATTGAACAGGCTTGTCTCCAATGTTGGTTTGACCAACAATGTGCATCCGTTGAAACACAAGCGAAGGTCCACCAACAAAGTTCTCCATGACAAGATGTTGTAGATGTGCGTTTCTTTGATCCATAAAGTGAATATGGCATCTGCTGGCACATGACTGACAAGATCTCGTAGTGCAACTACAGGTAAGGAAATGGCATCCTTAAACATGTCGATTCCAATCTCCATAAACAGTCTCCACATTCTGTCGATTGCATCCAGAAACGGCACGACGTCAAGGTTGTTGTACCATATTAGCAATTCCTTCATGTTCCTGAATCCTTCCCGTTGCCACACCTGTTGAAGATCTTCATATTCTTCATCAGTTATTCCAGTTTGTTTAAGAATAGAGAAGAAGGCTTCTTTGGGGGTAGCTGCTCCTCATCCAGTTTCTCCAGTGACGTGAACCATTCATAAGGCCATTTTCCTTTGTGTTGTTCCACCTGAAAAGATTTCAGGAAACCGTCGTAGCTGGTTCCAGCTGCCAGGTAGTTACTCATGTCCAAGAAAACCATTGATGATGTACTGATGGCCAGGTACGCGTGTCCCTTCTTGATGGCAAAGTAGACTTTGGTTTTGCTCTTCACCAAGTAAGGAACGAGATACTTCTTGACGAGATTGAGATCAAATTTAGCTGAGTTGAATCCGATTACGGGTAGTTGACTGATGTAGCCTTCGAGCCTGCCAAAATATTTAGCCCAGCGGTTGGTTTCAGCAGCTCTCGCTTCCAGTCCTTGGTCACTGACGTCGTTCTTTCGGTTCTCCTTGACTTGTGCCTTCAGTTGTTCATGCTGAGTCGCCCGTTCTTTGACAATGTTGTAGAGATTTCCATAATGTTGCAGCATGACAGTTCTTGCTGCAGCGCTAATCGGTTCGATATGGTTCATCATATCTTTCACAAGGTCTATGGTATTTCCGTTGCTGATGTAGCATCGTGATTCTTCAAATCCTGGGACGTTAGAGGCGATACTGACTGAAGCCGGTACCAGGCTTTTAGTCAGTTTCAGCTTTCTAGAAGGCGACGTTTCATCCAATTCCTCAAAATAGGCTTCAAAGTCGTAAGTGCACCGAAATGAGTACACTTGTGTGGGCACGTCAAGGCGTTCTTCCTTCAAGAGCTCCAAAATTGTCTTGGTCTTGCCCCATCCTCCGCCAGGGTACTTTCGCTTTGGTGCGCCGCCGTTGCAAATGGGCACATGTTGTGTATGATTATTTCTTCTGTAGAAGAACTTGTCGCATTTCAAGCATCTCCAAGCTTTGCAGTACAACTGAATATCGGTGATTAGGGAAAAGTGGTCTTCGTATAGATTCAGGTACATGGTGTTGTCAAATGAAGAAGATGATCGGTAGACCAAGTCAGCAAATTCTTTAGGCTTATTCCATCGTCTAGTTGCGACTGGTTCATCAGTTGGGACCTGTGCGTCCATAGGCTCAGCAACCTCTTCAACGACGACAGCTTCTTCTACGTCTTCGTTTCCTGTATCTTCTACGGTAAGATCATCCACTTCCATCACTTCTTCTTCGCCAGCTTCGTCATCAATGAAGGGATTGCGACGTTGAGCTGGTTCTTCAATCGGTGCATCCCAGTCGACCAGTTCATCCTCCGGTACTTCTTCCTGGTCGTACATGTAGAAAGGGTCCAGTTCGGGGCTGTTGGCTTGCTCAAACAATCTCGCCAACACTGGTTCGTGCGGCACATGATCATTGAGTTCTTCCTCTTCTTCGGTGAGTTCACTCTCTTCTGCGATTTCTTCAACAGCTTCTTCCTCGTCGATCTCATGTGGGTTGCGTTTCCGTAAGTTGTAGACGAAGATGTTGACTTTGAAAAAGTTTTCCAGTTGTGGTATGTCGTCAACTGTCACACCTTCGAATTCGTCGTCAGTCTCAGCTAATCGGCACCATCTGCGGTAAAGTGCATTAGCATCATTCTCGATATCTCTTTCCCCGTCTCTCCGATGAGTTGCTAGGCACCTGAAGAAGCACTTGTTATCATTATAGGATCCATTAGTGCCCCCAATTATTGATCTGATGGCCTGGTTCCTGATGATATAGTCTGGCAAATCGATGGGCGCTCCAATTGAAACATCGAAACATGATGATTCGAACGTTTGTGATTCGTTCAACCACAAACTTTGTACTCGATCGCTGTTGTTTAGCCCATTCTAAAAGATCCACCATATCCAGATGACCCAGTAAGCGATCAAAGTCAGCTCTATTTGCCACTGTCATCGGGGCGTCCAAGAGTTGGGTGTTGTAGCCGGGGTAGAAGTGAATCAGTTCGTCTGTGGCGATGTTTCGTAGAATGAATCCCAATGTGACGGTCCATTTAGCAGTGCAATTCTGATCTTTGAAAACTTCGTCAGGTATTCCCGAATTTCCTGAATATCCATTTGATTCAACCTGAAATTGAGCTGGTCCTGAAGCTTTGGTGGCTTGGTGCACTTGCGATGAGATCTGATGATGTTCCAATTCTGGTGATACAGAGCATTCACAGCATCGTCGTCGTGAATTCGTTCTGGCGGGCCAATGGGATCTTCAATCTTTCGTCGCTTATTAGAGGTATCTTGTTTGGCACTCGTCCGCTTTCGCCTTGGCTTTGCTTGGCTGTCTGGTCCGTGCATTCTGTTTATGTGGGTGATCAGGTTGGTTTCTTTGTTGAAATCTTGACCGCAGAAGACACAGGTGTATTTGACATCACTGTGTTGCTCGACCATATGGCGATCAAATCTGTCTTGCCGGTTGAACGATTTATAGCAATGTTCACACCGCATTGTGACCTGAAACAAAACAGAAAATAAATATAGTCTAACTTTTCCGAGACAGGAGTAAAAGTAAAAAAATACCAGAAAATTTGGCTAGAGGCACAATTACAGATAGTTGTTGGTTGCAGACACAAATGAGAAATCCCGACATTAATATGCTTTTAACGACGCATCTAACCCATAAACAGGCTATTCCATGAAGAACTTACTGTTTTTGCATGAACGGTGGCGTTATGACGGTCTAGTAGTTCTTTCCTCTGAAACGTTGCTGAGCATTGATCGCACCGAGCTGGCTCCTTCGACTTGTCATGTTCTGCAATATGCCGCTGCAGATTGTCCTTCCTTGTGTAAAACTTTCCACAGATAGGGCACTGATTCTGTTTCGAAGGTCCAGGCTGTTGTTGCCTTTGTTCCCTTTTCAGAGGGCTTTCCTTGGGGAATCTAAAACAAGTCAAGAATTTATCAATGACAAATCATAGGACAATAGGAATTTAAAACTAAAAACTTCAGAGTTGACAAAGCGCACAAATCGACCGAATTCTTAAAACACCGCTGTATTTAAAGTAAGCAAAGAATTTAAGAATAATAATAATTACCCATTCACTGTCGCTGTCCGATGGTAATGTCTGTTGTGGTGATCCGAACTGCGTCTTGCAAAGTTTGTAAGGTCCATCAGGGGTGCTGACATGGCTCCCTCTGCTGCTAGGTTGGGGACTTGTTGCCGTTGTTCCCGTTTCAAAGGGCTTTCCGCTTGAAATAGCTAAAACAAGTCACAGACTCATCAGTGACAAGAAATGCAGAACTCATCAGTACCAATCGAAATCAAACACAAATTGTTCAACAATGATAAGCCTCACAAGAATACTACCTTTACTAAATGTTTAAGATGTAAGAATTCCATGACAATACAATTACCCGTTCACTATAGCTGTCAGATGGTGATGGTGGTGAGGTCTGTGCTGGCGCTGGCAAGGGAGAACTGAACTGAAATGGGGTCTTGCAAGGGCTGTAAGATTCCATCTGGTGCGTAGGTACGACTTCTGGCACGTCTGGGGTTTCATCATGCAACTTTGCTCTGTGACGCCTTAAGTTGTCAGCTCTGGTGAACGGTGTTCCGCAAACTTCGCAAGGGTAGCTGGCATCTTCATGCGACTTTGCATGCCTGTCATAACTTCGCTTGTGTTTGAATTTCCTTCCGCACTTTGAGCACTTGTAGACCATTGTTGAATTACTTAAAACAGATGTGCATAACATATTAAAGTAACATGTAGAACAATATGACGAAAGCAACGGAGTCTGGTAGAATTCAAGAATATAAACCAAAAGCTAATTAGTTGATTTATTTGATATGGACAAGTTGCATGCAGCTAACACATACCTCTCTTTCCAATAATTTTTTAATTTTCTTAGCTCCTTTTATTAAATTAACCGACCATTCAAAGAGCAGGTGCAAAATCTAAAATGTAGGTCGCCCCGCTGAGTTAAAATTTTAAAAACCCAAGCCATTTTAAACTTCAAAGGAGCCGACTAGTGCCTTTTGACAAGTCACATGATTAATTACTTTAAAACATTTTACTTTTTCAAATTTAATTTTAACCGAAATGAAGCCAGTTTTTGTTGGGTCTCACGTATTTCAAAAACATCTACTACCGGTAGCTCCAGGGTCCGGAATTTCCGTTTTTAGTGACGAGAAAACCGCCCGGGAAGGTACCGGATTGACTTATCCGCAGAAAACACGATTATTAACAGGAAAGAATAATCATGGACGGAAAGAAATCCGGAAGCTTTGTTTCCGGAGATTTCCTTATATTGTGGGGACACTCGGATTCACGGGTGAACTCACACACACTGTGCGGGTCGTAACAAAGAAGGTTGGTCAACAATGGATCATTAAAACCGCCTATCCTGACCACGACTAATCAGCCAGACCAGCCCGTATTTTATCCCAACCACCCTTTTCAGGGCGACCAATTAGCACTTTTGAGATGCTGTTTGACTTATAAAATCATAGCATGTCTAAACTGTTAGCTGGTTGCCCCAGGCGGAACCCTTTCATTGTTGCCATAATTCCATTTTGATACTACTGTGTGTAACGGTTTGGGATTAGAACCGTATTTGTAGTTAGAGTTCTGAATTGTATTAGCTTTGAATGTAGATAGTATTGAATGAAATTGTAGCGAATATATATGTATTGGTAACTAGAATTCGTAATAGTCAGAATAGTATTAGCTTTGATTGCAGATAGTATTGAGTTTAAATTGTGTGGAATGGAATTGTATTGAGTTCGTATTTGTCGGTATTTAAATAGTGGGAATTAAGAATAAAAGACTGTACGACGACTGACAATGAAATACTTTATTCTTCAGACTGAAACTATTAGTGCTAGAGTACCTCCCTTTTATATGCGACTGGGTCCCTTAAGGGGATATTAATTAAAGAGATTGAAAAGGGGTAGAGAGTGAAATATAAGTGGGTTAGTAAGATAAGATTTTAAAAGTGGGGTAGAGGTTATGTAAAGGTCCAGTCGCACATAGAAGGGAGCATAGTGTGTATTATTTTGTAACAGTACAATTGACTGTCGGCGGGTCCTCAGGCGGTACGATGAACTACTAAACTGTTTGTTCTAGTTCATCGAACCACCTAAGGGCCCCCGACAGCACGTTTGTATTACAGTTATTTGCACAGTTTCAAATATAAAATAGCGCATTGAAATAGGAAATGACACGATAAGATTATGTAGCGATAGACGAATGATTAATTAGGTATGATAGATATCTACGTATTACAAATTATATGTATAGTTTAACCTAACAACAGTAGCCTTACAATTATTACGGTTATAAAATTTAATGTTTCATTTCGGTTTCTGACAGTGTATTATTTCATTACACAAGGTTCCTTAAAGGTAAGTGCATTACATTGTAAATACGTGATAAAACAATTACGTACGAGTTATAATGACGGATTATAATTACTACGAAGTACGCACAAATACGTTTACCATGCGTAAAGCTTGATTATTACTTAAAAAACTTTTTACTTGAGACTAAATCAGTACCACACCTCAAAAATAGAACAGAAAAAGTTTTATCATTTTTGAAAAAACTTTTACTTGGGTGGGAGTCGATCCCACACACAAAACAATAGAACAGAAAAACTTTTACCAGTTTTGAAAGACTTACTTGGGTGGGATTCGATCCCACACACGAAAAAATAGAACTGAAAAAGTGTTATCACTTTTGAAAAAACTTCTACTAGGGTGGGATTCGATCCTACACCACAAAAAATAGAACAGAAAAAAGTTTTGTGACTTTTGTAAAAACTTTGAATTGGGTGGGATTCGATCCCACACCCCAAAAAATAGAATAGAAAAAGTTTTATGACTTTTGAAAAAACTTTTACTTGGGTGGGATGCGATCCTACAACCCGAAAAATAGAACAGAATAAAATTTTATGACTTTTGAAAAAACTTTTACTTGGGTGGGATTCGATCCCACACCCCAAAACATAGAACTGAAAAAGTTTTAACACTTTTAAAAAACTATTACTTGGGTGGGATTCGATCCTACAACCCGAAAAAATAGAACCGAAAAAAGTTTTATCACTTTTGAAAAACTTTTACTTGGGTGGGATGCGATCCTACAACCCGAAAAATAGAACAGAAAAAAGTTCTATTACTTTTAAATAACTTTTACTAGGGTGGGATTCGATCTCACACCCAACAAAATAGAATAGAAAAAGTTTTATGACTTTTGAAAAAACTTTTACTTGGGTGGGATTCGATCCCACACCCCAAAACATAGAACTGAAAAAAGTTTTAACACTTTTAAAAAAACTATTACTTGGGTGGGATTCGATCTTACAACCCGAAAAAATAGAACGGAAAAAAGTTTTATCACTTTTGAAAAACTTTTACTTGGGTGGGATTCGATCCCACGCCCCTAAAAAATAGAACAGAAAAAAGTTTTATCACTTTTGACAAAACTTTGACTTCGGTGGGATTCGACCCCACACCCCTAAAAATAGACCAGAAAAAAGTTTTATCACTTTTGAAAAAACTTTTGCTTTACCAGTTATCAAAAAAAATTCTAATTCCCCAAAATATTTTTGTTTTGATTTTTTTGTTTAAGGACTACCGTTTGCGTTGTTTCTTTATATGACCATGAAATTCCAGTTTTGGGAAAACATAGTTTCGTTACGTGCACTTTAACTGAACAAGAAACAGTAAATAGTTCCCTCAAGTCGGTCGAAATTTTGCCGGAGGAATAGGCAATAAATCTCATAGATTTAGTGCCTCAATTTTTATACTTCCTAAATTTATTCTTCTATAATTGGTGGTCTAAGCTGACCCAGCCATCCATCAAACTAGTCAGATAATGCTGAGCCACAACAGTTTAATTTATCTTTGAGCAACGCCGTTTATCTTCAATATTTTCTGGAAGTGTTTTTGATTGATATTTATATTTACGATGGAATCAAATGTGAAAATCATCAAACTCTGTTTTCATTTCTGTTCAACTGTAGATTTTTCGTATATCTTTACCGACACAGTTATTAAGTTTTAGTTAGTTAGTTAGTTAATTAGTTAACTGACTTTTACACAGAACAAAATTGCAACTAACTCAATTCTAGGCTACTTTTTACTTAAACCGGATCGTAATATATGCTAACCCAACATAAGGAATATCCGGCTATCATAAAAGTAACCGGAATCTGAGTTCATTGAAAATTCTCTTCCGTGTTGTTAGTCAAAACGTTGTTTGTCAAAAAAGATATAGTTGTTTTTAAACTATTAATTTTAGCTCATTCATCATTTAACCTTTTGTTTATCCAAACTTTTGAGATGTCTTCGTCCGCCGCCATGGATAAATTGTTGGGTCATGTGGCATATGGTGAAAAATCTCCCCTGGACAAAGTGATGATTGTGGCGAAAGCGCTCAATGCCCAGGTGCCCGTCTTGACCGCAAACCCAAGCTGGACTGGGTACCACATACAGCTAGTGGGGATCCTACGAAAGTATTGGTGAGTTATCGACTAAAGCATTGTAGTGATTTAAAACGCTGATGAAGTTGAAAATTTATGTTAATGCATTGTGATATATTAGTGATAGAAAGACAACATAAGATAAAGTGATTTAGACAGTATTACCTAAACGTCAATCTTATAATACTCATATGTGCTCACGGTTAATTAACCTCTGGCATGTGACATGCTTTCATGAACTAGAGTAATCAACTTAAATTAATTAACTTATAATCTCGGCATTAAACTTTTACTTGTTATATTTCAGGAGTAGGTCGTTCCAAAAAACAGGGCAAACTAATTGTGGCCAAAATGTTGAAGGCCGTTGAAGAAGTCTTGGAAGACCAAAACTGGACCCGCCGAGGAGTGCGAGAAGTAAGCTCGAAAATTCACTTTATCGCTAAGCTTTTTTCATTCGTCGTAGTTAAGAAGATTCTTTTAAGTAAGAATGAATCCATTGCTTTACTATGCCTTGGAAAGTCTCACACCATATAAAGTCTTTTTCTTGGCTTAACTGAAGGATATGTGCAGTGTCAACTTGCCTTATACGAAATTATTGCTACGTGTAATAGCCACGTGCACAATATTTAATACCTGTAACCTACAATTTCTAGGTTTTTGGTTTGCGACGAGAATTTGGGTCCAGTCCGAATGACATATTCTTTAGAGCTGACGCGACTGGAGTCATCACGAATGTAGACGTGTCTTGTAATGATGGACACTGCACCATCAAGTTCGACTTTGATGGAAGATCCTATGAGTTGAAAGGTAATATTGAAACTTACTCAGATTTGTAAAAAGGATTTATAGCGTCTTAATATCAAATGCTTTGTTAAATTACGATAAAGAAGAGAAATCGAGGAACTAGTTAAGCTTCGGTATTTGAGTGAAGAATTACTAGCTAGACTTCTAGTAATTTGATATTGGTATAATCGTATTCACCAGTGTGTCTCATGTGGCCCAGTTGGTACAAAGGTGACGAAGGGGACAATTTTTTAAGAATAGCCAGGATTTTTTCTGTAACTGCACATAGGAGTTGGTTTATGCTAAAGCATTTGTATTTTGTTCTTCAGGTTGCGGGACTAACCGCAAAGAAGCTATGAAAGCAGCGATCCAATTGAGCCCATCCTGTTCTATTTTGGAGGCCATGCTGAAGATTGACTGAAAGGATCGATGATCTCTGACTTCGCTTTGGAAATCAGCTATTTTTTGAACCTTTTGATATTTTGTTTTTGTTGTTAATGTTATGATAGAAAAAATTGAGAAAAGAATTGTTTAGCTTTTCGCATAAGCAGTTTTTATAGTAGTAGTAGTAGTAGCAGTAGTAGTAGTAGTAGTCCCTAGTTTCAACCAAGCTAGTAATATTTACGGCTGAAATATTGGGATTAGAAAACGGTAACGAATAGAAAAAGTTTCATCTCTTGAATAAACTTTTACTTGGGTGGGAATCGATCCCACACCCCCAAAAATAGAACAAAAAAGTTTTGTCACTTTTGAAAAAACTTTGAATTGGGTGGGATTCGATCCCACACCTCCAAAATTGATCAGAAAAGATTTATGACTTTTGAAAAAACTTTTACTTGGGTGGGAATCAATCCCACACCCCCAAAATAGAACAGAAAGGTTTTGTCACTTTTGAAAAAACATTGAATTGGGTGGGATTCGATCACACACACCCAAAATTGATTAGGAAAAAATTTATGACTTTTGAAAAAACCTTTACTTGGGTGGGAATCGATCCCACACCACTAAAAATAGAACTGAAAAAGCTTTATCACTTTTGAAAAAACTTTTACTAGGGTGGGATTCGATCCCACACCCCAAAAATGGAACAGAAAAAAGTTTTGTCACTTTTGAAAAAACTTTGAGTTGGGTGGGATTCGATCACACACACACCCAAAATTTATTAGGAAAAAATTTATGACTTTTGAAAAAACTTTTACTTGGGTGGGAATCGATCCCACACCTCGAAAAATAGAACAGAAAAAAGTTTTGTGACTTTTGTAAAAACTTTGAATTGGGTAGGATTCGATCCCACACCCCAAAAATAGAACAGACAAAAGTTTTGTCACTTTTGAAAAAACTTTGAGTTGGGTGGGATTCGATCACACACACACCCAAAATTGATTAGGAAAAAATTTATGACTTTTGAAAAACTTTTACTTGGGTGGGAATCGATCCCACACCCCCAAAATTGATCAGAAAAGATTTATGACTTTTGAAAAAACTTTTACTTGGGTGGGAATCGATCCCACACCTCCAAAATTGATTAGGAAAAAATTTATGACTTTTGAAAAAACTTTACTTGGGTGGGAATCGATCCCACGCCCCCAAAAATAGAACAGAAAAAAGTTTTGTCAGTTTTGAAAAAACTTCGAACTGGGTGGGATTCGATCCCACACCCCCAAAATTGATCAGAAAAAATTTATGACTTTTGAAAAAACTTTTACTTGGGTGGGAATCGATCCCACACCCTCAAAAGTTGAACAAAAAGTTTTTTATCACTTTTGAGAAACTTTGACCTGAATGAGATCGACGAACCTGCTTTCGAATCTGTTGCCTTTACTCTGCAGTCTAAAAAGAAATTACTTGCATTTACTACTTACTAGCCTTCTACCGTGCTAACCTTGAGGGGCTCCTTCGGCTGTGGGGAGGACAGTACGGAACAACAGGAGGAGAAGAATCCAGAAAAATTTTCTGAATAGGATCATTTTGCTTAAACGGATCTGATCTAAAAAATGTAAGCATGCTGCTGAATAGAGACATAGAGTTAGGTAGGCAGAGCGAATGCTAAGTGAGGATATATCTTGGTTCTATGGCTGGGCAGCCGATTACAGTGTATACTTTATTGTAAGTTTAGAACAGTCAGGACACTGACAAGAGGTAGACTAATTATAGCATTTGTAATAATTAGGACTTCTGATCGACATTGATCCCATAATCTTCGCTGAGCTCTAGTCTGCCCGTGTACAAGGTTACTTTCTGCTGTAAGACATTGTTTAGTTTGTCAGTTTGTCCCTTATGTTCGAAAGATTGTTACGAATTGGCAGTTGAACAAGCTTCCAGTGTCACCTCAAATCTGATAGCAGAGTAAAACAACTGAATAAACTTACCAAAACGTGTATCTGACTTAACGGAAAGAACGCGTAAATCACAGAATTCAGTTAACACAACTTTATAGTAATTCCAATTCAGATGCGTTAACTGAGACGTTAGAATCTAAACTTAAATGACTTCAGCAGTAAACAGCAAACTATTGCAAAGTTTTATAAACTTGCGTTTAACGAACTAGAGAATGCAGGTCAAAATCTGCGTCGTACTGACTGAGAATTCTGAAATTTTAGACGCGTAAACAAGGCAAAAGAAACTTTGCGAATAACCTTGATTTAACTTCCAAATTAGACTAAGATTTTAATGGAAACCGTAAACTGTCTCATCTTAAGTAATTACTAGCACTCTAAAATCACGTATAACACAGTATAGCTGCAGGATTTCAGCGAATAAGCATTTATAGTTCCTGAAACCATATTTAATGTTTTTCCCCAAGGAAAATGCTTGATTGCTAAGCCTAAAATTGAATTTGTAATTTCAAGCTTGGGTCAGCTAAGGTTCCGGTCGAGGGTCATCTAGAGCATGGAGCTTACGTAAAATAGGAAAACTAATTTAAACTAACTAACTAAAACTAATCATTTTCGAAATCTACGATCCCGAAAACCCCTTATATAAAGTTTTTTCCGAGAAAATGGACAATTTTCAATTTTAAGCTTGGGTCAGCTATGGTTCCGGTCGAGGGTCATTCAGGGCACGGAGCATAAGCAACAGAGGAAAACTAAGTTCATTTTCGAATTCTACGACCTTGAAAACACACGCCCTTTCCGCTGGGCTCAAGAAGCGGAGACCGCTTTTCTACCGAGCGCACCCCGATTTTTATACTTGTTCTGCCCTTCCGCAGGGGCCAAAATTGGCGAGATTTTTGTGATGTCTTTGTTCTGTCCAATTATTGTTTATTTTCAGCTATTTTCCAAAAAGGTTAAACTTAATTAAAAAAATTTTAACTTCCAAATTCAGCACAGGCTCGAAAATCCAATTTCTGCTCAAAAACCTACTCTACTTTCGCTTAAAAGGTCCTTTCTAAACTTTACAACTACAATTGGGTTAAACTTTTCCTAAGGGGTGAACCCTATTGCCATCCCCTCCGGTTTCGGGATTTTCCCGGCCCATGGGAGGTCTAAAAGTTCAAAATGTCCCCAATTCTCCCCACAGCCGGCGACTAGCGTCGTCGGCCATAATTTTAAGTCCGTGGCCTAAAACTACATGTCTTTATAAAATTTGTCTTTTTTCAGCAATTAATGCCGGATTAAAGCATAGGCTAAAATTTAAAGCTGTTAATTAATTAATTAATTAGTAATTGATTGGTTTTGTCTGTATTTTGTGATTAGATTCTTTAATTTCTAAGCCTCTAAACGGAAGTTACCGGCCTTCCTTTAATATAACACTTGTTCTTAGTAATCTTCTATAATAATTGTTTGGCAATTATTATTCAAACGTTGTGGCTCTATTCTATTCAAACTAACACAAAATTTCAAGTTTACACCAAAGTTCTGAATTCCTAGGCCTTAACTCACTCTTTAGATTGCAATCACCAGCAATTCAATCCTCGCAACGCACACTACGCATATAACGCTACGCTGAACGCATCACACACCCAGGCTCAAGTTTAGGAAATAGTGTTCGGGTCTAATAGCAAGTTAGGAAATTGTGTCCGGGTCTAATATTAACCTAGGAAATAGTGTCCGGGTCTAATATCAAGTTAGGAAATTGTGTCCGGGTCTAATATTAACCTAGGAAATAGTGTCCGGGTTTAGTATCAAGTCAGGACATAGTGTCCCGTTTCATGTGATATCCTATTAGTTAGCAAATCTAAACGTTTATTATGTTTTACCGCATTGTTCAGCACAACTTGGTTCAGCAAGTTTGATTAGCTCAATTATGTTCTCGTGTTCACTAAACAAGCGCTGACTGCGCAAATTTGTGTTCATCTCAAAAATTACCCAAAAAAACGTGCAATTCTGAAATAAACAAAATTTACGGCAATCCAAAGAGCCACTAAGTTCGAATAATAGCTGCCGGGGTTTGACTCCCCAATGTTTCTGTATCTAATGAGTGTTAACCCATTTGATTCAGGTGCCTGCCCAGTTCCACGACTTGCAGAGCGTCTGCAAATCTCACTTATAGCTTAATCACTTAATAGCTTGATGCTAGATTTCATTTAATTCTCAACTGTTGCATTAAGCAGGAAGGTTTCATGAAGCCGCCATGTTCAAGGATTAGAGCAACAGAAACCTTGCTCTGCGCCTAAATTAAGATTATTTTTTCTTCCCAGACAATGGTTCACTGCTGACTGAAAATATTTTCAGCATTACATTGTTTTGTTTTACCTGCAACTACCCAGCCTACACTGTATTTGGACCATACCTACCTACCTTTGTCAATCAACTTAACAGCCTACTACCCTGACAGTCCGCCATTGAACGTACAGCCTACAACCTACAGCCTAGCAATAGCGTGCGATAGTTGCTTTTCTGGCGGCAATCCAAAGAGCCACTAAGTTCGAATAATAGCTGCCGGGGTTTGACTCCCCAATGTTTCTGTATCTAATGAGTGTTAACCCATTTGATTCAGGTGCCTGCCCAGTTCCACGACTTGCAGAGCGTCTGCAAATCTCACTTATAGCTTAAATCACTTAATAGCTTGATGCTAGATTTCATTTAATTCTGATCTCATATCTGTCTGCGAATCCTGTCAGATCGGTGAAGTTGGTGATTACAGTCCTTTGGAGGCCTTGCTCTGTCGTATCAGTTGTGTCAGTTCAGTCCAGTTGGGATCCAGTTGATCCAGATCATTTGGCTTGCGAGAAGGCTTGTGCTCCAGACCTGATATCCAGTAGGTACTGGTTTGGTAGTCAATAGTGTGGAGCTTAACAGCGAACTGGTTCAGGACAGCACCTGGCATTCAAAATAAGGGTTTAAAACTTTCAAAGAAAACGAATCCTCTTTTCTCTACTAAATGCAGCATCGGATTGTCAATTCTGTGATCCTGTTCGAAAAGCGAAGATTCTTTTGAGAAAAAATTATAAACTTTTATTTGTCTTGGTAGTTGCCTGTATTCCTGCTTTAAAATATTAACCAATTATATACCTAAGGTCCGGAGCACTCTTCCCCCGGTCACATTTTGTATTGAACCGACACTCTCTCAGCCCGTAACTGTCATCTTCCTTTCAGGGACGGAAACTTCTTATAAAGATAGCAAAGGTTGTGTGTGAGTCGTTACTTGGAGACTGCACAACGTATCCGAAAACTGGACTCCTGTAGCATTATAAGTTGTTCAATTATTTACTGTTTCTGTAGTATTCTGCATTTTGTCCCCTGCATTGTTAGCGGGACAGAGACCGATTAGAGTGATGAGTGATTTACGAGTTACAGTAATAACACGACAGGCTATCCCCTAATCCCCCACTAACCTTGAGCGGAGCGTATAATTTAAGAGTTAGCGAGAGTAAAAAGGTTCCTGGAGACAAGTGTAATTGACCTACTCTCATCCCACCCTCATATAATACTAGTAACCGAAACAGGTTAAGGGCAAGGGCAATTCTGGTACAGTAGCTGTTATTGTACTGTACTGTACTATATTATATAGACTCTAACTGTACGCGTACGTTTGCTGTAAAGTATTGGTACTTTGTAATCTGTATCCTGATGTGGAATTATTTCAATTACTTTCGATATTTCTAACTTAAAATTATGAAAACGTAATGCTAAATTTATGATTGCTCAATGTAAAATTACACTCTTGTCCTTGTGTACGGTCCAAGGCCGGACTAGCTAATACACACATTCTTTCAAAATTGTGCGCGCTCAGTCAGTCTTGTCTGAGTGTCAGGTGTTGAGCGGTCGGCCCCTTTGTTCCCCATTTCTTACGCTCTATATTGATTTTTGTGCGGGGTCTCTGGGGTCTGCCAATTGGATTAGTTGTTTACTCGGTTTGTTCCTTTTACTTTGAAATTTCTGTTCTGGTGCTAGATTTTGTAGCCTTTCGTGGAAGCCTAGTTTTGTTAATAAAAAAATATATATTTGTTTCTAAAAAGTAAACTTGCGTCACTTTTTAGTTTTCGCTTGCTTAGTTTTGTAGTTGGTCAGGGTGATTGGTCGAGTGGAATCTGATCTGCACACACTCTGCCGAACTGTTGCAATCTTCTGAAATTTCCAGAAATTCGCTTGTCGGGGGTCACGCTCTAAGAGCGTACTTTCTACAAGTCTATTTCTGTGATTTAAAATTGTTTGTCCAGAGATTTATTCAACCTAATCTCTACACTGGTTACTGTTCAATAAACCGTGATTGTGAACAGCTTGCGTCTTTGCGTCTTTTACCGATTATAAGCCCGACCAGATCCGTGCAAGAGGATCTGAACAATTTACAGCCTGAACCCAATCCAGATCCGTGTAGAGGACCAATCAGCCGTCGTTACAGATTCGTGCAAGAGAATCTACCCTTACGATTCGTGTAGAGAATCGTCCCTCAGTATCCCCAACTGCGAATATACGAACTCACCTTGCTGATCCCGACCTTTGGTTGGCCATTCGGATTTGCCCACTGAGTACACCTGACTGGTCAGATCTGAATCTAAGCAGCGATCCTGCATCCTGCGTGTTAACCAGTTGTAGTGAAAGCCTTACTCTACTTATCTGAAAATCACGACCCTAAGCAATTGAACATCACGATCCTAGCCAACTACAACTACAACAACAAAACTTTATCTCTAGCCCGTAATCCAATCACTTTCACTACACATTCACAGAAATAAACTACTACTTCTGATGCAATGGATACCGATTAAATGACAATTACACTGTGGTAACGATATATTGGTTGTCTTCTTAAACAGTTATTACGTTTTTGTGAATATTACAAAGTTTTTATTCCTGCATTACGATGATTTGAACAAAAATTAAAGTGTTTCCGTTTAAATTGCTAATTTGCAGTAATGAATCAATCTAATTGAGAATAAAAGTGACGATGTGTCAATGCGGCACTAACAATGTCTGGAGTAATACATAGTCATTAGTCAGCACAATTGAGCTCACTTTGGGAGTCGATTTTGCTCCCATATTTTTGCTCCAGTTTTCCAAGTTGTAGCTAGTTGACAAGTGCAATTGATTCCGAGCTATATGGTTATATAAACGGCATGATAAAAGGTTATCCTACTAAAAACTTGTAACGATTCTCAAAGCAGGATTTTTTTCTAAGTCACGTATCGTTTCTCAAAATTGATCAAAACCTATATGAAAATTATGAAAAACTGAAGTGAGAAATTTAGTATAAAGTTAAAGTTAAATACGAAAGGACACTAGACCCCTTAAGATTTGCTAGACAATCAGGATCAGCGTAATAGAGTAAGACCTTTCTTGTTGGTCCAGTACTACTACTACTACTACTTCGTCGTACTACTTTTCCAATGATGCCTTGGCATTGTAGTACTATGCCAGAAATTCTTGGAAAAGTAGTCCAACGCAGCTGTGAAACGATTTAGTTTCCCAACGTTGTACTATAATGCCAACATTTCTTGGCATTGTACTACAATGCCAATTGGACTACATTGCTACAACATATATAAGGGCGACAATGGTCATAATTTCTGAAGACTGAAATTTTTTAAACATTTTCAAATTATCAGTCTTTCTAGACCGAGTGGGTGAGTTTTTTGGTAACGGCCGCTCCCTGCCGAAAATAGTTTGGGAGCGCCCTCCCCCTTTTTCCATTAACAAACAGGTCGCTCCAGTCAAATTTACAGGTTTTGTCTTGTAAAAACTACAGGTTTGATGTCTGATAATGGATTGTCAAAAAATCGAACAAGACTACAGGTTTCTTTCGTATTTTCTACATGAAACTTCGGTAATAGAAACTATCACAGTTTTCTACAGGAAATTCCTGTAATTTTTACTTTTCGAGAGGCCGGTAAAAATACAAATGTTACTTTTCTGGAAAATACAGAAAGTTCCGCTAGTGACTGACCGCACAGGAGCACTTTTGTAGAAAACTACAATGAGTCCTGTAGTTTCTACAGGAGTCTTTTTAAGAGTGTGGGAAGTCAAACAGGGGTCCAAAATATGGGAGCAAAATCGACTCCCAAAGTGAGCTCAATTGTGCTGACTAATGACTATGTATTACTCCAGACATTGTTAGTGCCGCATTGACACATCGTCACTTTATTCTCAATTAGATTGATTCATTACTGCAAATTAGCAATTTAAACGGAAACACTTTAATTTTGTTCAAATCATCGTAATGCAGGAATAAAAAGCTTTGTAATATTCACAAAAACGTAATAACTGTTTAAGAAGACAACCAATATATCGTTACCACAGTGTAATTGTCATTTAATCGGTATCCATTGCATCAGAAGTAGTAGTTTATTTCTGTGAATGTGTAGTGAAAGTGATTGGATTACGGGCTAGAGATAAAGTTTTGTTGTTGTAGTTGTAGTTGGCTAGGATCGTGATGTTAAATTGCTTAGGGTCGTGATCTTCAGATAAGTAGAGTAAGGCTTTCACTACAACTGGTTGACACGCAGGATGCAGGATCGCTGCTTAGATTCAGATCTGACCACAGTCAGGTGTACTCAGTGGGCAAATCCGAATGGCCAACCAAAGGTCGGGATCAGCAAGGTGAGTTCGTATATTCGCAGTTGGGGATACTGAGGGACGATTCTCTAGCACGAATCGTAAAGGTAGATTCTCTTGCACGAATCTGTAACGACGGCTGATTGATCCTCTAGCACGGATCTGGATTGGGTTCAGGCTGTAGAATTGTTCAGATCCTCTTGCACGGATCTGGTCGGGCTTATAATCGGTAAAAGACGCAAAGACGCAAGCTGTTCACAATCACGGTTTATTGAACAGTAACCAGTGTAGAGATTAGGTTGAATAAATCTCTGGACAAACAATTTTAAATCACAGAAATAGACTTGTAGAAAGTACGCTCTTAGAGCGTGACCCCCGACAAGCGAATTTCTGGAAATTTCAGAAGATTGCAACAGTTCGGCAGAGTGTGTGCAGATCAGATTCCACTCGACCAATCACCCTGACCAACTACAAAACTAAGCAAGCGAAAACTAAAAAGTGACGCAAGTTTACTTTTTAGAAACAAATATATATTTTTTTATTAACAAAACTAGGCTTCCACGAAAGGCTACAAAATCTAGCACCAGAACAGAAATTTCAAAGTAAAAGGAACAAACCGAGTAAACAACTAATCCAATTGGCAGACCCCAGAGACCCGCACAAAAATCAATAGAGCGTAAGAAATGGGGAACAAAGGGGCCGACCGCTCAACACCTGACACTCAGACAAGACTGACTGAGCGCGCACAATTTTGAAAGAATGTGTGTATTAGCTAGTCCGGCCTTGGACCGTACACAAGGACAAGAGTGTAATTTTACATTGAGCAATCATAAATTTAGCATTACGTTTTCATAATTTTAAGTTAGAAATATCGAAAGTAATTGAAATAATTCCACATCAGGATACAGTTTACATAGTACCAATACTTTACAGCAAACGTACGCGTACAGTTAGAGTCTATATAATATAGCACAGTACAATACAATAACAGCTACTGTACCAGAATTGTCCTTGCCTTTAACCTGTTTTGGTTAGTAGTATTATATGAGAGTGGGATGAGAGTAGGTCAATTACACTTGTCTCCAGGAACCTTTTACTCTCGCTAACTCTTAAATTATACGCTCGCTCAAGGTTAGTGGGGGATTAGGGATAGCCTGTCGTGTTATTACTGTAACTCGTAAATCACTCATCACTCTAATCGGTCTCTGTCCCGCTAACAATGCAGGGGACAAAATGCAGAATACTACAGAAACAGTAAATAATTGAACAACTTATAATGCTACAGGGAGTCCAGTTTTCGGATACGTTGTGCAGTCTCCAAGTAACGACTCACACACAACCTTTGCTATCTTTATAAGAGAGTTCCGTCCCTGAAAGGAAGATGACAGTTACGGGCTGAGAGAGTGTCGGTTCAATACAAAATGTGACCGGGGGAAGAGTGCTCCGGACCTTAGGTATATAATTGGTTAATATTTTAAAGCAGAATACAGGCAACTACAAGACAAATAAAGTTTATAATTTTTCTCAAAAGAATCTTCGCTTTTCGAACAGGATCACAGAATTGACAATCCGATGCTGCATTTAGTAGAGAAAGAGGATTCGTTTTCTTTGAAAGTTTTAAACCCTTATTTTGAATGCCAGGTGCTGTCCTGAACCAGTTCGCTGTTAAGCTCCACGCTATTGACTACCAAACCAGTACCTACTGGATATCAGGTCTGAGCACAAGCCTTCTCGCAAGCCAAATGATCTGGATCAACTGGATCCCAACTGGACTGAACTGACACAACTGATACGACAGAGCAAGGCCTCCAAAGGACTGTAATCACCAACTTCACCGATCTGACAGGATTCGCAGACAGATATGAGATCAGAATTAAATGAAATCTAGCATCAAGCTATTAAGTGATTTAAGCTATAAGTGAGATTTGCAGACGCTCTGCAAGTCGTGGAACTGGGCAGGCACCTGAATCAAATGGGTTAACACTCATTAGATACAGAAACATTGGGGAGTCAAACCCCGGCAGCTATTATTCGAACTTAGTGGCTCTTTGGATTGCCGCCAGAAAAGCAACTATCGCACGCTATTGCTAGGCTGTAGGTTGTAGGCTGTACGTTCAATGGCGGACTGTCAGGGTAGTAGGCTGTTAAGTTGATTGACAAAGGTAGGTAGGTATGGTCCAAATACAGTGTAGGCTGGGTAGTTGCAGGGGTAAAAACAAAAACAATGTAATGCTGAAAATATTTTCAGTCAGCAGTGAACCATTGTCTGGGAAGAAAAAATAATCTTAATTTAGGCGCAGAGCAAGGTTTCTGTTGCTCTAATCCTTGAACATGGCGGCTTCATGAAACCTTCCTGCTTAATGCAACAGTTGAGAATTAAATGAAATCTAGCATCAAGCTATTAAGTGATTAAGCTATAAGTGAGATTTGCAGACGCTCTGCAAGTCGTGGAACTGGGCAGGCACCTGAATCAAATGGGTTAACACTCATTAGATACAGAAACATTGGGGAGTCAAACCCCGGCAGCTATTATTCGAACTTAGTGGCTCTTTGGATTGCCGTAAATTTTGTTTATTTCAGAATTGCACGTTTTTTTGGGTAATTTTTGAGATGAACACAAATTTGCGCAGTCAGCGCTTGTTTAGTGAACACGAGAACATAATTGAGCTAATCAAACTTGCTGAACCAAGTTGTGCTGAACAATGCGGTAAAACATAATAAACGTTTAGATTTGCTGACTAATAGGATATCACATGAAACGGGACACTATGTCCTGACTTGATACTAAACCCGGACACTATTTCCTAGGTTAATATTAGACCCGGACACAATTTCCTAACTTGATATTAGACCCGGACACTATTTCCTAGGTTAATATTAGACCCGGACACAATTTCCTAACTTGCTATTAGACCCGAACACTATTTCCTAAACTTGAGCCTGGGTGTGTGATGCGTTCAGCGTAGCGTTATATGCGTAGTGTGCGTTGCGAGGATTGAATTGCTGGTGATTGCAATCTAAAGAGTGAGTTAAGGCCTAGGAATTCAGAACTTTGGTGTAAACTTGAAATTTTGTGTTAGTTTGAATAGAATAGAGCCACAACGTTTGAATAATAATTGCCAAACAATTATTATAGAAGATTACTAAGAACAAGTGTTATATTAAAGGAAGGCCGGTAACTTCCGTTTAGAGGCTTAGAAATTAAAGAATCTAATCACAAAATACAGACAAAACCAATCAATTACTAATTAATTAATGAATTAACAGCTTTAAATTTTAGCCTATGCTTTAATCCGGCATTAATTGCTGAAAAAGGACAAATTTTATAAAGACATGTAGTTTTAGGCCACGGACTTAAAATTATGGCCGACGACGCTAGTCGCCGGCTGTGGGGAGAATTGGGGACATTTTGAACTTTTAGACCTCCCATGGGCCGGGAAAATCCCGAAACCGGAGGGGATGGCAATAGGGTTCACCCCTTAGGAAAAGTTTAACCCAATTGTAGTTGTAAAGTTTAGAAAGGACCTTTTAAGCGAAAGTAGAGTAGGTTTTTGAGCAGAAATTGGATTTTCGAGCCTGTGCTGAATTTGGAAGTTAAAATTTTTTAATTAAGTTTAACCTTTTTGGAAAATAGCTGAAAATAAACAATAATTGGACAGAACAAAGACATCACAAAAATCTCGCCAATTTTGGCCCCTGCGGAAGGGCAGAACAAGTATAAAAATCGGGGTGCGCTCGGTAGAAAAGCGGTCTCCGCTTCTTGAGCCCAGCGGAAAGGGCGTGTGTTTTCAAGGTCGTAGAATTCGAAAATGAACTTAGTTTTCCTCTGTTGCTTATGCTCCGTGCCCTGAATGACCCTCGACCGGAACCATAGCTGACCCAAGCTTAAAATTGAAAATTGTCCATTTTCTCGGAAAAAACTTTATATAAGGGGTTTTTGGGATCGTAGATTTCGAAAATGATATTAGTTTTCCTATTCTACGTAAGCTCCATGCTCTAGATGACCCTCGACCGGAACCTTAGCTGACCCAAGCTTGAAATTACAAATTCAATTTTAGGCTTAGCAATCAAGTATTTTCCTTGGGGAAAAACATTAAATATGGTTTCAGGAACTATAAATGCTTATTCCCTGAAATCCTGCAGCTATACTGTGTTATACGTGATTTTAGAGTGCTAGTAATTACTTAAGATGAGACAGTTTACGGTTTCCATTAAAATCTTAGTCTAATTTGGAAGTTAAATCAAGGTTATTCGCAAAGTTTCTTTTGCCTTGTTTACGCGTCTAAAATTTCAGAATTCTCAGTCAGTACGACGCAGATTTTGACCTGCATTCTCTAGTTCGTTAAACGCAAGTTTATAAAACTTTGCAATAGTTTGCTGTTTACTGCTGAAGTCATTTAAGTTTAGATTCTAACGTCTCAGTTAACGCATCTGAATTGGAATTACTATAAAGTTGTGTTAACTGAATTCTGTGATTTACGCGTTCTTTCCGTTAAGTCAGATACACGTTTTGGTAAGTTTATTCAGTTGTTTTACTCTGCTATCAGATTTGAGGTGACACTGGAAGCTTGTTCAACTGCCAATTCGTAACAATCTTTCGAACATAAGGGACAAACTGACAAACTAAACAATGTCTTACAGCAGAAAGTAACCTTGTACACGGGCAGACTAGAGCTCAGCGAAGATTATGGGATCAATGTCGATCAGAAGTCCTAATTATTACAAATGCTATAATTAGTCTACCTCTTGTCAGTGTCCTGACTGTTCTAAACTTACAATAAAGTATACACTGTAATCGGCTGCCCAGCCATAGAACCAAGATATATCCTCACTTAGCATTCGCTCTGCCTACCTAACTCTATGTCTCTATTCAGCAGCATGCTTACATTTTTTAGATCAGATCCGTTTAAGCAAAATGATCCTATTCAGAAAATTTTTCTGGATTCTTCTCCTCCTGTTGTTCCGTACTGTCCTCCCCACAGCCGAAGGAGCCCCTCAAGGTTAGCACGGTAGAAGGCTAGTAAGTAGTAAATGCAAGTAATTTCTTTTTAGACTGCAGAGTAAAGGCAACAGATTCGAAAGCAGGTTCGTCGATCTCATTCAGGTCAAAGTTTCTCAAAAGTGATAAAAAACTTTTTGTTCAACTTTTGAGGGTGTGGGATCGATTCCCACCCAAGTAAAAGTTTTTTCAAAAGTCATAAATTTTTTCTGATCAATTTTGGGGGTGTGGGATCGAATCCCACCCAGTTCGAAGTTTTTTCAAAACTGACAAAACTTTTTTCTGTTCTATTTTTGGGGGCGTGGGATCGATTCCCACCCAAGTAAAGTTTTTTCAAAAGTCATAAATTTTTTCCTAATCAATTTTGGAGGTGTGGGATCGATTCCCACCCAAGTAAAAGTTTTTTCAAAAGTCATAAATCTTTTCTGATCAATTTTGGGGGTGTGGGATCGATTCCCACCCAAGAAAAAGTTTTTAAAAAGTAATAAATTTTTTTCCTAATCAATTTTGGGTGTGTGTGTGATCGAATCCCACCCAACTCAAAGTTTTTTCAAAAGTGACAAAACTTTTGTCTGTTCTATTTTTGGGGTGTGGGATCGAATCCTACCCAATTCAAAGTTTTTACAAAAGTCACAAAACTTTTTTCTGTTCTATTTTTCGAGGTGTGGGATCGATTCCCACCCAAGTAAAAGTTTTTTCAAAAGTCATAAATTTTTTCCTAATAAATTTTGGGTGTGTGTGTGATCGAATCCCACCCAACTCAAAGTTTTTTCAAAAGTGACAAAACTTTTTTCTGTTCCATTTTTGGGGTGTGGGATCGAATCCCACCCTAGTAAAAGTTTTTTCAAAAGTGATAAAGCTTTTTCAGTTCTATTTTTAGTGGTGTGGGATCGATTCCCACCCAAGTAAAGGTTTTTTCAAAAGTCATAAATTTTTTCCTAATCAATTTTGGGTGTGTGTGATCGAATCCCACCCAATTCAATGTTTTTTCAAAAGTGACAAAACCTTTCTGTTCTATTTTGGGGGTGTGGGATTGATTCCCACCCAAGTAAAAGTTTTTTCAAAAGTCATAAATCTTTTCTGATCAATTTTGGAGGTGTGGGATCGAATCCCACCCAATTCAAAGTTTTTTCAAAAGTGACAAAACTTTTTTGTTCTATTTTTGGGGGTGTGGGATCGATTCCCACCCAAGTAAAAGTTTATTCAAGAGATGAAACTTTTTCTATTCGTTACCGTTTTCTAATCCCAATATTTCAGCCGTAAATATTACTAGCTTGGTTGAAACTAGGGACTACTACTACTACTACTGCTACTACTACTACTACTATAAAAACTGCTTATGCGAAAAGCTAAACAATTCTTTTCTCAATTTTTTCTATCATAACATTAACAACAAAAACAAAATATCAAAAGGTTCAAAAAATAGCTGATTTCCAAAGCGAAGTCAGAGATCATCGATCCTTTCAGTCAATCTTCAGCATGGCCTCCAAAATAGAACAGGATGGGCTCAATTGGATCGCTGCTTTCATAGCTTCTTTGCGGTTAGTCCCGCAACCTGAAGAACAAAATACAAATGCTTTAGCATAAACCAACTCCTATGTGCAGTTACAGAAAAAATCCTGGCTATTCTTAAAAAATTGTCCCCTTCGTCACCTTTGTACCAACTGGGCCACATGAGACACACTGGTGAATACGATTATACCAATATCAAATTACTAGAAGTCTAGCTAGTAATTCTTCACTCAAATACCGAAGCTTAACTAGTTCCTCGATTTCTCTTCTTTATCGTAATTTAACAAAGCATTTGATATTAAGACGCTATAAATCCTTTTTACAAATCTGAGTAAGTTTCAATATTACCTTTCAACTCATAGGATCTTCCATCAAAGTCGAACTTGATGGTGCAGTGTCCATCATTACAAGACACGTCTACATTCGTGATGACTCCAGTCGCGTCAGCTCTAAAGAATATGTCATTCGGACTGGACCCAAATTCTCGTCGCAAACCAAAAACCTAGAAATTGTAGGTTACAGGTATTAAATATTGTGCACGTGGCTATTACACGTAGCAATAATTTCGTATAAGGCAAGTTGACACTGCACATATCCTTCAGTTAAGCCAAGAAAAAGACTTTATATGGTGTGAGACTTTCCAAGGCATAGTAAAGCAATGGATTCATTCTTACTTAAAAGAATCTTCTTAACTACGACGAATGAAAAAAGCTTAGCGATAAAGTGAATTTTCGAGCTTACTTCTCGCACTCCTCGGCGGGTCCAGTTTTGGTCTTCCAAGACTTCTTCAACGGCCTTCAACATTTTGGCCACAATTAGTTTGCCCTGTTTTTTGGAACGACCTACTCCTGAAATATAACAAGTAAAAGTTTAATGCCGAGATTATAAGTTAATTAATTTAAGTTGATTACTCTAGTTCATGAAAGCATGTCACATGCCAGAGGTTAATTAACCGTGAGCACATATGAGTATTATAAGATTGACGTTTAGGTAATACTGTCTAAATCACTTTATCTTATGTTGTCTTTCTATCACTAATATATCACAATGCATTAACATAAATTTTCAACTTCATCAGCGTTTTAAATCACTACAATGCTTTAGTCGATAACTCACCAATACTTTCGTAGGATCCCCACTAGCTGTATGTGGTACCCAGTCCAGCTTGGGTTTGCGGTCAAGACGGGCACCTGGGCATTGAGCGCTTTCGCCACAATCATCACTTTGTCCAGGGGAGATTTTTCACCATATGCCACATGACCCAACAATTTATCCATGGCGGCGGACGAAGACATCTCAAAAGTTTGGATAAACAAAAGGTTAAATGATGAATGAGCTAAAATTAATAGTTTAAAAACAACTATATCTTTTTTGACAAACAACGTTTTGACTAACAACACGGAAGAGAATTTTCAATGAACTCAGATTCCGGTTACTTTTATGATAGCCGGATATTCCTTATGTTGGGTTAGCATATATTACGATCCGGTTTAAGTAAAAAGTAGCCTAGAATTGAGTTAGTTGCAATTTTGTTCTGTGTAAAAGTCAGTTAACTAATTAACTAACTAACTAACTAAAACTTAATAACTGTGTCGGTAAAGATATACGAAAAATCTACAGTTGAACAGAAATGAAAACAGAGTTTGATGATTTTCACATTTGATTCCATCGTAAATATAAATATCAATCAAAAACACTTCCAGAAAATATTGAAGATAAACGGCGTTGCTCAAAGATAAATTAAACTGTTGTGGCTCAGCATTATCTGACTAGTTTGATGGATGGCTGGGTCAGCTTAGACCACCAATTATAGAAGAATAAATTTAGGAAGTATAAAAATTGAGGCACTAAATCTATGAGATTTATTGCCTATTCCTCCGGCAAAATTTCGACCCACTTGAGGGAACTATTTACAGTTTCTTGTTCAGTTAAAGTGCACGTAACGAAACTATGTATTCCCAAAACTGGAATTTCATGGTCATATAAAGAAACAACGAAAACTGTAGTGTAGTCCTTAAACAAAAAAATCAAAACAAAGAATATTTTGGGGAATTAGAATTTTTTTGATAACTGGTAAAGCAAAGGTTTTTTCAAAAGTGATAAAACTTTTTTCTGGTCTATTTTTAGGGGTGTGGGGTCGAATCCCACCGAAGTCAAAGTTTTGTCAAAAGTGATAAAACTTTTTTCTGTTCTATTTTTTAGGGGTGTGGGATCGAACCCCACCCAAGTAAAAGTTTTTCAAAAGTGATAAAACTTTTTTCCGTTCTATTTTTTCGGGTTGTAAGATCGAATCCCACCCAAATAATAGTTTTTTTAAAAGTGTTAAAACTTTTTTCAGTTCTATGTTTTGGGGTGTGGGATCGAATCCCACCCAAGTAAAAGTTTTTTCAAAAGTCATAAAACTTTTTCTATTCTATTTTGTTGGGTGTGAGATCGAATCCCACCCTAGTAAAAGTTATTTAAAAGTAATAGAACTTTTTTCTGTTCTATTTTTCGGGTTGTAGGATCGCATCCCACCCAAGTAAAAGTTTTTCAAAAGTGATAAAACTTTTTTCAGTTCTATGTTTTGGGGTGTGGGATCGAATCCCACCCAAGTAAAATTTTTTTCAAAAGTGATAAAACTTTTTTCAGTTCTATGTTTTGGGGTGTGGGATCGAATCCCACCCAAGTAAAATTTTTTCAAAAGTCATAAAATTTCATTCTGTTCTATTTTTCGGGTTGTAGGATCGCATCCCGCCCAAGCAAAAGTTTTTTCAAAAGTCATAAAACTTTTTCTATTCTATTTTTTGGGGTGTGGGATCGAATCCCACCCAAGTAAAAGTTTTTGCAAAACTGATAAAACTTTTTTCTGTTCTATTTTTTGTGGTGTAGGATAGAATCCCACCCTAGTAAAAGTTTTTTCAAAAGTGATAAAACTTTTTCAGTTCTATTTTTTCGTGTGTGGGATCGAATCCCACCCAAGTAAAAGTTTTTCAAAAGTGGTAAAAGTTTTTCTGTTCTATTGTTTTGTGTGTGGGATCGACTCCCACCCAAGTAAAAGTTTTTTCAAAAATGATAAAACTTCCTTCTGTTCTATTTTTGAGGTGTGGTACTGATTTAGTCTCAAGTAAAAGTTTTTTTAAGTAATAATCAAGCTTTACGCATGGTAAACGTATTTGTGCGTACTTCGTAGTAATTATAATCCGTCATTATAACTCGTACGTAATTGTTTTATCACGTATTTACAATGTAATGCACTTACCTTTAAGGAACCTTGTGTAATGAAATAATACCACTTATCAGAAACCGAAATGAAACATTAAATTTTATAACCGTAATAATTGTAAGGCTACTGTTGTTAGGTTAAACTATACATATAATTTGTAATACGTAGATATCTATCATACCTAATTAATCATTCGTCTATCGCTACATAATCTTATCGTGTCATTTCCTATTTCAATGCGTTAATTTATATTTGACACTATGCAAATAACTGTAATACAAACGTGCATGTCGGGGTTTATAGGTGGTTCGATGAACTAGAACAAACAGTTTAGTAGTTCATCGTACCGCCTGAGTTTCCATAAACGATCATTTGTACTGTTACAAAATAATACACACTATGCTCCCTTCTATGTGCGACTGGACCTTTACATAACCTCTACCCCACTTTTAAAATCTTATCTTACTAACCCACTTATATTTCACTCTCTACCCCTTTTCAATCTCTTTAATTAATATCCCCTTAAGGGACCCAGTCGCATATAAAAGGGAGGTACTCTAGCACTAATAGTTTCAGTCTGAAGAATAAAGTATTTCATTGTCAGTCGTCGTACAGTCTTTTATTCTTAATTCCCACTATTTAAATACCGACAAATACGAACTCAATACAATTCCATTCCACACAATTTAAACTCAATATTATCTGCAATCAAAGCTAATACTATTCTGACATTACGAATTCTAGTTACCAATACATATATATTCGCTACAATTTCATTCAATACTATCTACATTCAAAGCTAATACAATTCAGAACTCTAACTACAAATACGGTTCTAATCCCAAACCGTTACACACAGTAGTATCAAAATGGAATTATGGCAACAATGAAAGGGTTCTCGCCTACCAGTTAACACTTGAGAGTATGCTATGTTCTTAACCCAACAGCAACTCGAAAGTGATAATTGGTCGCCCTTAAGAGGGCGGTTGGGATAAAATGCGGGCTGGGCTGGTCAATTAGTCATGGTCAGGGTATGCAGTTTTGATTATCCATTGTGCACCGACCTTCTTCGTAACGACTCGTACGGTGTGTGTGAGTTCACCCGTTAAGCCAAATGTCCCCACAATATAAGGGAATCGCCGGAAACAAAGCTTCCGGACTTCCTTGCGTCCACGATTATCCTTCCCCGTTAACAGTCTTGTCTTCTGCGGTTGTGAATATGTTAAACCAATAGCTTCCAGGGCGGTTTTCTCGTCACTAAAAACGGAAATGCTGGGACCTGGGGCTACCGGTAGTAGGTGTTTTTGAAATACGTGAGACCCAACAAAAACTGGCTTCATTTCGGTTAAAATTAAATTTGAAAAAGTAAACGATGAAACGTAATTAATCATGTGACTTGTCAAAAAGCACTAGTCGGCTCCTTTGAAGTTTAAAATGGCTTGGGTTTTTAAAATTTTAACTCAGCGGGGACGACCTACTTTTTAAATTTTGCACCTGCTTTTTGAACGGTCGGTTAATTTAATAAAAGGAGCTAAGAAAATTAGAAAATTATTGGAAAAACAGGTATGTGTAATAACTGCATGCAACTTTTCTACATCAAATAAATCACTGATTAGCTTTTGGTTTATATTCTACCAGACTCCCTTGCTTTCGTCATATTGTTCTACATGTTAATTATGTTATGCACCTCTGTTTTAGCAAGTAATTCAACAATGGTCTACAAGTGCTCAAAGTGCGGAAGGAAATTCAAACACAAGCGAAGTTACGACAGACATGCAAAGTCCCATGAAGATGCCAGCTACCCTTGCGACATTTGCGGAACACCGTTCACCAGAGCTGACAACTTGAGGCGTCACAGAGCAAAGCTGCATGATAAAACCCCCGACGTGCCAGAAGTCGTACCTACGCCCCAGATGGAATCTTACAGCCCTTGCAAGACCCCATTTCAGTTCAGTTCTCCCTTACCAGCACCACCACAGACCTCACCACCATCACCATCAGATAGCTACAGTGAACGGGTAATTGCTATTACCATGGAATTCTTGTGTTGCGTGTCATTGCTATTAGTCAAGGTATTTAATCTTCGGAGGCTTATCATTGTTGAACTATTCGTTTTTGATTGGTATTGATGTGTTTTACATTTCTATTATCACTGATGAGTCTGTGTCTTGTTTTAGCTATTTCAAGCGGAAAGCCCTTTGAAACGGGAACAACGGCAACGAGTCCCCAACCTGGCAGCAGAGGGAGCCATGTCAGCAGCCCTGATGGACTCTTACAAACCTTGCAAGACGCAGTTCGGATTACCACCACAGACATTATCATCGGACAGCGACAGTGAATGGGTAATTGTTATCCCTAAATTATTTTCTTACTTACTGCGGTGTTTTAAGAATTCGGTAGATTTGTGCGCTTTGTCAACTCTGAAGTTTTTAGTTTTAAATTCCTATGATTTGTCATTGATAAAGTCTTGACTTGTTTTAGATTCCCCAAGGAGAAAGCCCTCTGAAACGGGAGCAAAGGCAACAAGAGCATGAACAGCCTGGACCTTCGACAAAGAATCAATGCCCTATCTGCGGAAAGTTTTACTCAAGGAAAGACAATCTGCAGCGGCATATTGCAGAACATGATAAATCGAAGGAACCAGTTCCGTGCGATCAATGCTCTGCAACGTTTCAGAGGAAGGAACTACTAGACCGTCATAACGCCACCGTTCATGCAAAAACAGTAAGTACTTTATGGAATAGCCTGTTGATGGGTTAGATGCGTCGTTAAAAGCATATTAATGTCGGGATTTCTCATTTGTGTCTGCAACCAACAACTATCTGTAATTGTGGCGCTAGCCAAATTTTCTGGTATTTTTTTTTACTTTCACTCCTGTCTCGGAGAAGTTAGACTATATTTATTTTCTGTATTGTTTCAGGTCACAATGCGGTGTGAACATTGCTATAAACCGTTCAACCGGCAAGACAGATTTGATCGCCATATGGTCGAGCAACACAGTGATGTCAAATACACCTGTGTCTTCTGTGGTCAAGATTTCAACAGAGAAACCAACCTGATCACCCACATAAACAGAATGCACGGACCAGACAGCCAAGCAAAGCCAAGGCGAAAGCGGACGGATGCCAAACCCGATACCGCTAATAAGCGACGAAAGATTGAAGATCCCATTGACCCGCCAGAACGAATTCACGACGACGATGCTGTGAATGCTCTGTATCACCAGAATTGGAACATCATCAGATCTCATCGCAAGTGCACCAAGCCACCAAAGCTTCAGGACCAGCTCAACTTCAGGCTGAATCAAATGGATATTCAGGAAATTCGAGAATACTTGGAAGAAGTTTTCAAAGATCAGAAGTGCACTGCTAAATGGACAGTCACATTGGGATTCATTCTACGAAACATAGCCACAGACGAACTGATTCACTTCTACCCCGGCTACAACACCCAACTCTTGGATGCCCCGACAACAGTCGCAAATAGAGCTGACTTTGATCGCTTACTGGGTCAACTGGATATGGTGGATCTTTTAGAATGGGCCAAACAGCAGCGATCAAGTACAAAGTTTGTGGTTGAGCGAATCACAAACGTTCGAATCATCATAGATCGCCTGAACGATGTTTCTATTGGAGCACCCATCGATTTGCCAGACTATATCATCAGGAACCAAGCCATCAAAGCTATGAATCGCGGAACTGGCGGCCCATATACTGACAAAAAGTGCTTCTTCAGATGTTTGGCAGCCCACCGAGGAGAGGACAAAGAGACGTCGAAAATGAATCTAATGCTCTTTACCGCAGATGGTGCCGATTAGAAGAATTCGAAGGAACTGATGACGAATTCGAAGGTGTGACAGTTGACGATATACCACAACTGGAGAACTTTTTCAAAGTCAACATCTTCGTCTACAACTTACGGAAACGCAACCCACATGAGATCGACGAGGAAGAAGCTGCTGAAGAACTCGCAGAAGAAAGTGAACTGACGGAAGAAAATGACCTCACCGAAGAAGAAGAGGAGGAAGAAGAAGAGGAGGAAGAAGAGCTCATCGATCATGTGCCGCACGAACCAGTGCTGGCAAGATTGTTTGAGCAAGCCAACAGCCCCGAACTGGACCCTTTCTACATGTACGACCAGGAAGAAGTACCGGAGGATGAACTGGTCGACTGGGATGCACCCATTGAAGAACCAGCTCAACGTCGTAATCCATTTATTGATGATGAAGCTGGCGAAGAAGAAGTGATGGAAGTGGATACCGTCGAAGATACAGGAAACGAAGACGTAGAAGAAGCTGTCGTCGTTGAAGAGGTTGCATAGCCTATGGATGCACAGGCACCAACTAATGAACCAGTGGCAACCAGACGATGGAATAAGCCTAAAGAATTCGCTGACTTGGTCTACCGATCATCTTCTTCATTTGACAACACCATGTACCTGAATCTATACGAAGACCATTTTTCCCTAATTACCGATATTCAGCTGTACTGCAAAGCTTGGAGATGCTTGAAATGCGACAGATTTTTCTACAAAAGGCACCACCATACTCGTCACGTGCCCATTTGCAATGGCGGCGCACCAAAGCGAAAGTACCCCGGCGGCGGATGGGGCAAGACCAAGATAATTTTGGAACTTTTGACGGAAGAACGACTCGACGTGCCCACACAAGTGTACTCATTTCGGTGCACTTACGACTTTGAAGCCTATTTTGAAGAATTGGATGAAACGTCGCCTTCTGGAAAGCTGAAACTGACTAAAAGCCTGGTGCCGGCTTCAGTCAGTATCGCCTCTAACGTCCCAGGATTTGAAGAATCACGATGCTACATCAGCAACGGAAATCCCATGGACCTTGTGAAAGATATGCTGAACCATATCGAACCGATTAGCGCTGCAGCAAGAACTGCCATGCTGCAACATTATGGCGATCTCTACAACATTGTCAAAGAACGGGCGACTCAACATGAACAACTGAAGGCACAAGTCAAGGAGAACCGAAAGAACAACGTCAGTGACCAAGGACTGGAAGCGAGAGCTGCTGAAACCAGCCGCTGGGCTAAATATTTTGGCAGGCTCGAACGCTACATCAGTCAACTACCCGTAATCGGATTCAACTCAGCTAAATTTGATCTCAATCTCGTCAAGACGTATCTCGTTCCTTACTTGGTGAAGAGCAAAACCAAAGTCTACTTTGCCATCAAGAAGGGACACGCGTACCTGGCCATCAGTACACCATCAATGGTTTTCTTGGACATGAGTAACTACCTAGCAGCTGGAACCAGCTACGACGGTTTCCTGAAATCTTTTCAGGTGGAACAACACAAAGGAAAATGGCCGTACGAATGGTTCACGTCACTGGAGAAACTGGATGAGGAGCAGCTGCCCCCCAAAGAAGCCTTCTTCTCTATTCTTAAACAAACTGGAATAACTGATGAAGAATATGAAGATCTTCAGCAGGTGTGGCAACGGGAAGGATTCAGGAACATGAAAGAACTGCTAATATGGTACAACAACCTAGACGTCGTCCCGTTTCTGGACGCAATCGACAGAATGTGGAGACTGTTTATGGAGATTGGAATTGACATGTTCAAGGATGCCATTTCCTTACCTGGAGTTGCACTACGAGACCTTGTCAGTCACGTGCCAACAGATGCCATCTTCACTTTATGGAACAAAGAAACTGCGCATCTACAACATCTTGTCAGGGAGAACTTTGTTGGTGGACCTTCAATAGTGTTTCAACGGATGCACATTGTTGGTCAAACCAACATTGGAGACAAGCTGTATGTTATGGGTGGAGGGGGAATAGAAGAAGAAGGGTTGTCCAGTCAACAAATGTGGAAAAATTAAATGATGGGGGATGAAGGGGGGGAAGAAAAGGGGCCTCAGAACAACCTTCGAATACAACCATTCACGGAAGGAACTCTTGTTTCTGAAGCTTCAAGCTGAAGAGCTACGGATGCGCATTGCGATGAACACTGGAACTGACGAAGAAATTCATATTCAGCACGCCTTCAATGGTGGACAGAAGGCCTTCTACCACGGAAAATCGGTCTATCGAGTAGATGGATACATTCCTTACTGCTCACTCTTCAACAAACCTGTGATTCTTCAGTTTCACGGCTGCTACTACCATGGACATGACTGTGCTCTAACAACGAATATGGACCCTGCAGTCAAAGAAGCACGCGCCACTGGAACTAAGACCATGGAAGACTTCTTGAGATCGCTGGATGTTGAGTACATCAGAATGTACGAATGCGAATTTCATACCAAGTACTGGTCAGATCTACAAAGCGACCACTACAAGCGATGGTCCCGAAAGAAACAGCAGACTGAAGCTACTACGACAGCAGCAGATCTTATTGAAAAGATCAAGGACAACGATTTCTTTGGACTGGTGGAAGTGGATATTCAGGTGCCCAATTGGAATTTGGACTTGCGGAAGAAGTTTGAAGAATTCCCGCCAATTTTCAAGAACGTCGAAATTGGACTGGCAGACATTGGACCAACTATGCGTCATAGGCCCAGAGCTGACTGTAGGAGAGTTGGACCAGTGGGAATTGGGGGTGCGGGAGGAGCAAGGAAAGGCGGAGACGACTGAGGAAGGGCAGAAGGAAGAAAATGGGACGGAGGAAGAGGGCACGGAGGAGGAGGTCATAAAGGAGGAGAAGATAGGGACAGAAGAAGAGGACACGGAGGAGGAGGAGGAGAATGAGAAAAAGGGGACGGAGCAAAAGGACGCGGAGGAGGAGGAAGAGGTTTCGGTGCC